>JAOXNN020000055.1:5733908-5767912 GCA_028571205.2 Hydropsyche betteni | reverse complement strand
AGAAAATTCAAATTATGAATTCGTTATCTATTCAATTTTTGTGAAAAAAAATACTAAGGGGGGGCTTTTTTAGAAATCTCCACGCGGGCCAAATTTTCATAGATACACCACTGCTGGTCTTGTTCTCTGGCAGAAAATGAGAAAAAGGACATGTTTTCCAGGTTTCTCGATCGTTTGCCATCTTCCAATATTGACCTCGTATCCTCGAAATCTGCCTTTCGTGCGTTCCGTACCTTCGCCAACAGGATTGGCTCACGGAAGGACATATTTCGTTAAAATTTTCATCGCCTCGGCATTCCGTATGCCCCCCGGAAAGCAGGACCTTCGCGTTTGCTTGTTTAAAATAAAATTTAGAGTTCTCAGTAAATGTAAATGTCGTAGTTTTGCCTAGTGTTGCCGGTACCAAACTAAGCCGACTCAAGAAGCTGGCATAGAGCGGGGTGTAACATGGATGGTGAATGGTGAATGGCGGGCTTCTTCTTCGATAAAAAAAAGATACACCACTACATATCAATGATAAAAAAATCGATATTATATAAGAACCGAACGTGCTAATTCCAAAATTTCTCAAAAATAAGTCATTCATCGAAACGATCATTCTAGTCGACCGGAGCGTTGCATTCGATGCACCGGCTCGCGCAATTGCAACAATCGAACGAACGCAGTCGCGATGGATTTAGCCTGAATTATCCGAGATAGTCATGCATGAGGCGTGGGCGGGCACCTTCCGGGACTCGGACCCCCGCCCACGGCCATTATACACCGGCTTTAACTGGCCATTTTGAATTCCTCGAGCAGCTCGAAAAGTAGCCACTTACGTATTCGCCGCCGCCGAGGCTGTTTTTCACGATTTCGCTTCGAATCCGCGCGCGTGTAAACGGTCGTCGTGGATGTGCAAAAAAGCGCGATGGCGAAACCGAAAAGATGGCGTTGCGAAAATGAGCGGCCGATTCGTTCGGCTCGGCTCGTTCCGCGACACGGTTTGTCTTCTGTTGTTTTCAGGCCTGAAGCTAAAAAGATCGAAGCCATTATAATAAACGGTCGATTGTTGGACGTGGCCTCGAGATGTTCGGTCCACTGCGACATGACTAATGGATAACTATGTCCACTTAGATTCCGATACGACACTGTGGAAAATGCGATGAAAATTTTTGATTCACTTATACTTTACAATGAAGTCGTTTATGCGAATCTCAATCGTTTTAAATTTGAAATTCATTAAAAAAAACATATATAGTAAAAATTTATATTGATTGCACTTTCAGCCTAATAATAATCAATATCGTAATGATGCAAATATAAATTTAATATTATCCAAGTGCCTATTTTGGTTCAGAAACTGTTCGAGTATTGAGAATCGACGTTTTAACGGTAACAAAGACGTTTGTCTCGGGATCTGTCATTAATTCGTATCCGCGCATAATGCATTCGATAGTGCATCAGATGCACTTCTAACGGATCATGTTTTCGTCAAGTTTTTCAAAGATCCGTTCGATTGAAACGCACGATTCTTGTAATTTATGATTGAGAGATATATTTTTGCACTTTGAATACTCTACACTGTCTACGATGCATTTTATCCGCGATGAAATCAAGCAATTTTAAGAAAATTTTCATCAAACGAATAAATAGTTCAATTATTTTTTCAAACTATTGTTTTCCTAATAAATTTATAGACACGTAAGTAATACTGAATTTGATCGTCGGTACAAAAAATGAATAAACACCGGTTTCAAAAGAAATGTGATACGTTTCTCGAATGTGACGTTTTATTACCTTAGATTACACAAATGAATGGCATTTTGTGTTTTGGCCCGTATTTAATACTACCTTCCCGATTATAAATTACAGTAATTTGGCCGCATGATTTTTTTACGCGTACGTATTTTTTTACTTCAAAACACACACACACAGACACGGTGCATACAAAAATTCGTTTTTGTGTCCTAGTCGAGATTCATGAATGATTGGCCTGATGATGGGGGCAATAACGGCGACGAAACCTTTACATCGCGACCGGACGATTTTTTTCCCCGCGTGTATATAAATATTTTTTTCCCGTTTCGAAACATGCGATAATAAAAAGGAATCTGTTTTTGTCATAGGAGCCCGATGATTATTACGTGCCCCATTTTTTTCGACTCAGCGTTTCTCAAACTGCGCCCGTTTGACATCTGCCGTCGATTGTCCGCGAAGGCACAAAGGGACCATCATTGTCGATGTTTCTTTTCGCTTTCCGTGTCTTTTTCGACAAAGAGTTGGCCGTTTTGCGGTCTGCCATAGTCGCATCCGCACCGTCAAAGGCGACGACATTCAGGAAGCGGCCGTTTAACCACGAAGACATTTAACACTCTCTTGTCGACGTTTTGTATGCCGTCGTATTTATATTTTGTGAGCGTGTGCTGAATGCTTCAATGAAATATCAATTTCCTGTAAGTTGAAACGGGATATTGAGTTGTCGGACGCTTTGCGCTGTACATTTGTGTTTCTTGCCGTTTCGAAAAAGAATATTTTTCATGAAATCTATACTAAACTATTATAGATTCTTTCGATAACTGTGTCGAATATTCTAGTTTTCTTCAATTAAAGTTGTATGATGTTGGGTTATTATTTTAGAGGGTTATCTTATACTTTTGATCTATAATATAATTATTTAGCAAAGAATTATTTTATCTCAGTTCAAGCTTTCTGTAATATAATATTAGAAAAATATAATCATGTGATAAACATTATGTAGATTTTATATATGGTTCCCACATCCTGAAATCGGGTCTAGGGTCAGAAATTTTATCAGGCTCCCTTTTTTCGCCGATTTTTTTTAAATTATATTAATAAACGTGCCTTTATCAAACTTAAAGACACGTTTCATCAGATCTCCTATACATAATCGCGAATTTCTGTGTGTCTGTCTGTCTGTTCGAATGACGCTCGCGATTTTAGATATTCTAATATGGTCTTTATGCGTATACAGTTAACATCTATAATGATGCTTATTACCTACTAACTACTGGCTTTGCTTATATGACGTCTGATGACAATAACAAATGAACTATTTTGATTTTATTAATTAAATATTAAATATTCAAATCGGGTACGGGCATCGGGCAGCCGATGTTATTAACATCGGGCATATTTCCTAGTATTATTATAATTAAATCAAAAATTAAAAAAAATTTCAGAAATACCAACCAACTGAAACTCAATCAACATTAAATGCAACTCACACATATCCTACACAAAAACTCAACCGCAAACAATTTATAACGTCCTCACTATTATACATAAAATTTGTCAGTAGCAATAAATACTTCCAAATACACACACATGTTCATATAATGCATTTTCGCTGACAAAAATGACAAATTGTTGGCCCCTGCAGTGCGAACGCCATTGTCGGCGGCGGTAGCATCACGCTCCCATTGGCCGCCATCGTATTGTCACCATTCTTTTTCGTTTCTAATGTGCATTAATACGTGTTACACTTTTTTTTTCGAAAATTCAGGGCCGTGAAAACTCTGGGGCTGTTCGGCGGCCCCCTAGCTGTTGTCCGTGTTATTTAAGCTGAGGGGGGTTTTGGGATTTGCACTTATGATATTTCGCGCCCCGTGCTAATTCGTTGTAAAATATATGAAAATTTGATGTATTGTGTGGGGTTTTTGTTGGAAATTTGGAATATTAGGCGTCTAATTCGGGAGGTTTTTGTTTGTTATATGTATTGTGTATTGTTGTGAGTTATCAAATATGAAGGGAATCGAGCTATTTTTATTTAAGCTACAATTTGTTAGAATATGAAATAACATAATTATATACATTTATTTTTTCCCCAATTTCTTCGGAATATATTTTGAGAAAGCCCATTTTTTTCGATTATTAAATATATCCAAATAATTATTCTATGCAATTTCAAGCAGAATACGACATATCTACATAAAGATTCAATTGAACATTTTCATATTTAAATATTATTAAAAAATATATATAACGATAAATAATGCGATATATTTAAATTTTAAAACAAAATTTTCCGCACCATACAAAATTCTATATGTTTTACAACTAATAAAATTTATATTTTTCACCGCTTAACGCTATTCTTATTAAATATAAAATATAGCATAATAAATTTATAGACATTTGTGTGTCAAGAAGCGTATCCTTTTTAACTGCGAAATCCGTAAGGAGAATTCCCTTCTTTGACGTTCGTTTTTATAGGCTCATAAAAGCGCGGTTTCGCAACACAATGAATCGAATTCCCATTGAGAGAATCCTCTTATAGAAATGCGGAAAAAAGAAGCAAACTACCAAACAGAAAATTCTTCTTTTGATTTATTCGATAGTATGATACATGCACAAATTCATTTCGAACATAATTTTCAATGCCATCTTCGGTGTTTATTCGACGATATTCAACATTGTAACATCTATCTCGACCACCACGTGTGGCTTCATAATTTCGTACAGAAGCCATCAAACGATGTTCTTAACTGCTTCGGGAAACATTAAACGAGTTGTCGCGTGTCGCTTTATTACCTGTGAAAACATACGACGTTCGAGCGGCAAAACAAACGATCGTTACGTTTCATTATATTCATTATTGTTAAATTTTATATTTTCGTTCCGAAAATGCGAGTTTCGGAAATCCCATACGTCATAATTACTCACGAACGTGTCGTCGCGTGAATTCGAAAAAAATCTTTTGTACGTTTGATGCATCGGCGCTGTTGTGTACTTTCGACGTACTTACCCCCTTTGACACATATTACACGATTTTTAAAACGAAGGGGTTAAATGTGTACGTTTGCTTTGTGTGCGATTCTGTACGCTAAAAACGATCAGAAGTTTTCAAAATTTTATGTTTAAAAAAAAATTAAAAATTTCGATATATACCCAATCGTCTTTTTACGCGAGGATATGTTATTTTGTAAAAAAACATTATGGTGACCATATAAAAACTGGAGATAAGTTCAATCAGTATATTTATATAGAACTTCCATCCTAATGTACTTTATCGAAAATAAGTAATGTGGAAAAATTTCACCATGTAAAATCATCAAAAAACATCAGAAATTCCACTTAATAACTATAACTACCTACATATAATTACAGTAGTGTGTTGGCCTACAATGAATCTTATCATTGTGAAATAATAATACATTTTTTCATACCGTATTAAAGTAAAAAAATCGGTTCTTCTTCCTTGAAATGTATTATTTCAAAACTGTGTAAAAGAAAGATTGGTGTATTCTCATATGAATTCTTCGTATTTAAAAATTGTTTGACTCTATATAATTAAAAAAAATTTCATTTTACCACTGTCTTTGAAAATATATTTAGTATATAAATTTACCCTTAAAAATTAACTCTTATGTTAACGTTAACGTTGGTTTTCATTCATAAAAAAATCAAAAGAAAATCGAATTAAATTTACAATTTATATACTTTACATACGTTACAATTTTTTCATCAAAAAAATATACATAGTACTTTCATCGAAATCTACGAAAGCTTTCAACAGCCTAACGTCCATGCAGGGAGAAGTGGCTTTTTGTAGTTGGATTCGCTCTGCCGAAAATATAAAAAATGCATATATCAAAGTCAAAAAGGCATATAGAATTGATGAATAGCGTGCATGGTCCCACTACGACAATACCCGTGTCCCTTCTGGTTGACAAAAGGGCGTATCCTATGAAAAAAACTATTATCTGAAAACGGCAACTTTTACTCTCGTATCTCCTGAATGTATTCGCAAATCGATAGATTGACGTATCGATACGTTTTTCGATTGTTTTATAATTTTTTTCAAATCGATCGACCGACAAGGCGTCAAACGATGATGGCTCAATTTTGCGCATGATTTGCCATTTCCCGATCGCCGGCATATGTCGGAAGAGGTCTTACTTTTTGAAAAAGACGTCAAAAACGCAATATAACGACCGGGCATATGTTCGTGATACGCATATAATATAATAAACTTATTATTCAGGACATATGGCGTGCTCGTTTATTATTATGTTGTTGCATAAAAATGCTATTAATCCGCAACCACACAAATGATGTTCGAAAATTGACGCGATTTTCTTTTTTTTAAATGAGTTATTATTTTTTTAATTAAATTTTTCATGATTTGATTAGTTGACGGTTTGAGTAGGAAAAATATATATTTTTTTCTATATATTTTTAGAAGCGTTTATGAATGTGCGAATTTTTCATGAATGATACGAAAATCAATGAATAGTCTGACGATTTATCACAATTTTATTCCCACAGGTTTCATTCTTAGTATTTTGGTATATTGTAGTATCTGAAAATATTGACTTGAGCCATATTTACATTCGCGTGTTTTCATATACTCGTACACACAATAAATAATGAACAATAAATATGTCCACAATGGATCATCCGAATGATGTCGATTGTGCAAACAATAAAGGATACACTGCATAATATATTAAAGACCACCTTTACGACCACAAAGCAGCTTGTAAACATGGAAACGTTTCGTTTTCATTCTTTTTTTTTCAATTACACAATGCTTACATAGTTTACATTTGAGCTTCAAACTCACCTGGTGATTGTTGCCTTTTGGGATTTTCTAAGTTTGAATTTGCAAACGATTACAAAGAGAAATGTTTGTATAACACTTAGATGAATCAAATTTTTATTTGCGAAATTTTTTTTTTTTTTAAGATATCCATACAAAAACGAAATGATTGTATGGATTCATGAATTATCAGTTTTTTTCAATGTAGGTGCCATTTTTTTTTTTCTGGTATCTACATTTAAAATTTATTTATTTTTAAATTAATTAAATGAATCAAAGAAATGAGTATACAACTATGAATTTATCAATATATTGTGTAAAAAATCAGAAATATTGTTATTTTTAGTTTTATTATAATTCGATAGATGTCAATAAAAATCTATTCCTAAAATACTGTTTTTCGTGTCAATAATTTGATAAATTCTTTATTTTATTATGAGTAATTTTTGAAAAGCTTTGATTTAAATTCTTAATAAAATTATTGTTTGTATTAATATAAATATAAAAAAATAATTCCATGATAATTTCTTATAAAATATACGAGACGGAACCCGGTAATAGCTGCGATTCAAAACAATGCGATCTTAATAAATTTCGAAATAAATAAATGCATAAATAACATGGGGGCACCATCTGACTATTGTTTCGACGCCAAACAATGAATTAGCCCCCTAAAACAAAAATCGTCCGTTGAGGGCGTGACCCGTTGCAGAAAACGAAAGCCCGGACAATAATATATAATTTATTTAATATATTAATATAATAAAGACCCCGCCGATACGAACTTCTCCTATTCCGGGAACGCATTGTTCCTGGAACCATTATTTTATTAAATTTAGTGCAAGAATGCCGGCTCCTCTCTGTGCGATTTTAAAATGATCTTTGAGTTTGCGCTTTTTGTGCAGAGCTTTCGTGCAGCCGCATTTTATTTTGTTTTAAGTTATTTTCAAATTTATTTGAGTTTTGATATAAATTCTAAATCTCAAATAGTGACAAAAAATATTGACAACTCAAAACGTTTCGTCTCATTTGTAAAATATGCAATAATCCTCGATTCATTTCCTTTGAAGCGATACATTTTTTTTAGAAACATCGTAAACGAAAGGAAATGTCATATTCTCGTTACAGAAAACTAACCACTTTTCGCGACAGTAAATTCTGCCTAATGATGCCGACTTCCTCGCAATTAAAAGAACTAACGAATATTTACATTTCCTCGATCGCATGATTGATGATTTTGCATAGACACTGCTTTGGTCCGGCGTTCAAAATTTAGCCAATCACCGAAATATGACAAGAATTCGAACGATCCAAAACTGCGAAATTCGAGAAAAAACCCGCCGAAGCGTGTCTTTGAATGTTTCACGTTTCTTTGTTACAGCACGTGTGCGTGCACGTGTCAAGGGTCATATGACACCCTCGGTGGCATTTTAACGAGCCTAATTAACTACGTTTAACATTTCAGGATTTGCGACGAGAATTTCGTCCAAGAAATATAGTGAAACATTTATTTCTTGAAGCAATTCTTAACATATCCATTTTTTTTTCTTATTTACAAAATCAACATTTGTTTTTTCTGTACATATTTTTTAAAATATCTATTGAATTATTTTTAAATCGTAGTTTATACCCCCCTAGATGCCATTCTGAAGCTTTTCCAATTAGCGTCTTTTGTTGGCGCTGATCGAAATCAACGGTTGACGCCTTTTAATTGACGCCGTACAAAATTAAACAAACAAAAATTCAAAAGAACTGTTCTAAATCGAATACAATAAAAGCTAACGATTCGATTAGTCGCTTCCATTATCGCGGTTAACCAAACCGTGAAAACAATAACATAATAATCATAAACAAACACCAATTTTAATTATTTGAACAAAACGGGCGCAAATCGAGGCGGCGACGCCTCTTTCATTGTTTTTTCGAATGTGAATGCATTATGCTTCATTCTCAATTGTCCTTTGTGAGCTTTTGTTTTACATACTATTTTAATTCAGCCAGTCGTGAAAATTGACTTAATTTGATTAAAAATATACGTGGTCTTATATAAAAAAAATTAAGTGATTTATTTGACTTGATCGTTATATATGCATCAATCATCAAAGTTAAACTTTTTCAATAGATGTATTTCAATTTTTTGCTTAATTTAATGTAATTAATCACATAAAAAATCGACTAAAATCCTAATGATATTAAAAAGACTTTGAATATAGATGTTTTTCAAAACGTTTGAAATATTTCGGCTTCGTTTTTTTCTAAACAAGCATTATCAAAAAAAAACTATTTTCTCTTTTCTTCAGCAAGTTGTTTTTTATACCTAATCACGTATTTTTAATAGTTTTGTGTTTATATAAATGTTCATATTTATATTTATGGATTAAAATACACAATAAACAAACAAAAAAATAAAATGTATCTACCTTGTTACCTTCAATTTGAGAATTATTGGTGCATAAGTGTGAGATTTTAGATTTTTTTTAGAAATCGAAAAAATAAGAATATTACATGACCTATCATCTCTTTAAAAATATACGTTGCATTTCAACCCCGTACAATGGTCTAAAAACATTATATGAATGATTTAAATATCAATTATTTAATTATTCTAAATTACTTTGATCACAAAATCGAAGCATAATATAATGTGATCCATAGATATCCCATTTTTTATTGACATTAGAAAGGTTGTTTTATATTAGGCTGGTTGGTTCTTTCATATGATTATGATTTGATCAAAAATGGCTTGAAATATACAAAAAAATCAAATTCTTCACCAAGTGACAGTTTGACAATCTCGGATTTATTCGATTCACTCACATATTAAATAATTCATGAGAGCAATCACTGTGTCGTGTTTACTTTGAGCGTTCGACACCAAACGGGCGACAACTGCCCAATAAATTGTCTTCGACAATCACACTAACGGGGAGACATGAACGACACGCGTATGATAATGAATGCCGAAATCGTCAAACGATGAATGGGAAAAGATCGAGCTGAAAGCAAATGTTGATACAAAATCGTGCCGACTCCGATGTCGAAATGTGCGACTTAAAAATTGACGAAATTGTCGGGGGACAAGAGATCCGCTTGAATGAATCATCAACATTATTGAAACATCAAAAGGGAAAATTGGGGTTGAATCGTCAAAGTTGTTTCAATGGATCTGTTGAATGTAATATTAATTGGCTGCATCAAAGGAACGCGGTTGTGTATAATATTTTCTTACGGGCTGAAAAAAGTGTTTGAAACTGGCATGTTTTGATGTTTCGGATTATTTAATTTCGGTTAGTTTTATTTAAGTCTCTTCAAATGTTTTCGTGATTTAATGCTGACCTATCCATCATCTTTTCAACTGGATACTCTTTTCTCATATTGCGAAGGGGTTTCCCATCTGAATTTATATATAAATATTACCTTTAATTAAAAATACTAATTTATATAATATTATATTACTACGTATTATTATGTACGTAATAATTTTCATAGAACTATATAAAATATATTATAATTTTTCATTTATACTGCGGTCAAAATGTTTTTTGAATCTGTATTTTTTAATTAATATCCAAAATTAATTTCGTATTCAGCTGTCGCAGTTGGAAATGTATGCAAATTACAGTAGAAATTAATCAGAGTTTCCATAGCATCTGTCGTCGAGCTTTTTTTCATGCTCGCGCACAAGCACGTCTAATTGTGTGAGATGAAAATAAAACTGAAACCGTATTGCGAGCTTCCAGATACTAAAATATGATAAGTGTACTTTTTTAAGGATGACAAATTGTATGTTTTGAAATAGACTCGCGCCTTTTGGTGTATACGATGACGAGGGGCGATAAACAGCGCGGAAATCCTCGAATTTTTTCAATCCACAGAGTAATAAACCCGAGGATATGACTCAATCAATTGTAAAATCATCTTAAATGGTCATGGGACATCTTAATGTTTAATTAGTGTTTGTATGATACATTTCGAAGTCGCCGGAGGGAATTTTCCGTCAACTACTCTAAAGTAGTTTGAATCTTTACCATAAAGAGGAATTTTACGACGAAATTATGCCACGAGAGTCAATTTCTTCACTCTTCCCTCGTTTTTCTCCATATAATGTCTTCTTGGGTAGTTAAACAAGCTGTAAACGAAAAATAAAGCCGAGTTAAAATTTAATACGAGCGCTTCTTCCTTTCAGCACCCGGGGTTCAATTGCTTAATCGCTACGTGCACTTTTAACCGGACGCTTTAGTGTTTAACCGGTTAAATTTAATTGAACTGTAAATGCTGAAGCACTATAAATATTTATAATTACGAAATTCATCCTGGCACTAAAAGTAAAATTATACTATAATTACTAAAGACCACTTAAAATAAATACAACTCATGATTTTAGTTTCTTAAAGACTACAATATTTTACGAAGTTCCTTAGATCCAAAATAAAAATTACATCATATTCGATATGAAAGAACTTCTTGATAGTTGCAAACAATTTGTCACATAATATCGATACACCGTCACTTTTTTTCTATATTATCCTTTCAGATCGGCTAATGCGGTTCGTCTGAAAAAGAACATCGGATGATGTACGATCATTCCCCTCTTTTGAATTAATGTGATGCAAGCCAAGGGGAAGTTATGGAGATAGAAAGCTCCCTAATAGGTTCCAGATGCTGATGAGCCTACATTAGCCTTGATACACTGACACTGAGTTTTCGCATCGAGCTTTTTTCGCGGTCACATTATTCACTCCTATAAGGGTGCTTTTTTCAACGATTGTACGACCCTTTTCAATAAAAAAAATATACTGATATTCAAATCTTGATAACAAGATGAAATCAAGATACTACAACTTCGTTATCGCTTAATTTAGTGACCGGCATGTGTGTAAATAAATCACTTAATTTCCTACTATGTCGGAACGTGTTTCTGTCGAATATAAACCTCCCAGTGAAATATAAACCTCCGCAAAAGGTTATTTGAGTTTGCCGATATTATTATTCTCAGAATTGTTTTACGAGCTTTTGCGGCAAATCAAAGACACTGCGAAACTACCCGGACACATGTCGAATGATATGGTCGAACATGTGTTTTAATATTCACACCCGAGACAAGATATGGGTTTTTTCAGGTCAAAATCAGTCGGGGACCTTTCAGTTCGTTGTCTGTTTTTCAACGATATAAGTAAATCAGATGTGAGGATATTATAATATTACGACATTGTTCCAAAAATATGTATGCATTATGTTTTTTTAATATTATAAATACTTCATAAAAGATCATATAATTTAGAATGAAATTTTTATTTGAACAAGTTATGCCGACTGTAATATTATAAAACACAATAAGATAAAATCCCCAATTAGTTTTAGGCTATCGTACGAATTTTCTTTTGAAATACTCGTATATTAAATTATTTTATAATTAAAGCCCAATCTCATCACAACATCAAATACAAACCGCAATTTAACTGATCCAAATAAATCTTTCACTGTTTTGACATTATTAGAGAAATCCAATTAAAAAGCGGCAACTAATCGTTTTACAACCAGAAGCACCCATTTTTTCCTCGTTATTAAGGTGATCGATATCGAACACCTTTGCGTTAAAAACGCATCGGCTTCCTTCTGAGAACCTATTTAATATTTGTACCTCGGTTATTCTCACTATTTTTACACAATATCGTTATCTGTTGAATTCTTCATCACCGGTGTTCGTCACTTCGGAAGCCGAACAAACTTATGACGACGTCGCTATTTATTAACCGAGAGATGACAGCTTTTACAGCACAGAAATATTAATATGCGCCCGGTTAATATTCGAATGACGTTCTTTTTTAACGAGACAGTGTCTCGTTTCGGCCGTTAAAAAATATCAAAAGTCACCGAGGCTTTTTAACGAGATAGAGGGGCACCAAATCTGGATAATTTTCTAAACCGTTGGCGTTCAACTTTGAGAGTGCTAATAAATATGTTGATTCAAAGTTTTAAAACTGTTTCTGTATACAATGTCCATTTTAACATATTTCCTTTTTTTTTTTTAACAGAGATCTCAAATAGCTGAATGTTGAAATCTTTTTCTAGTTTCATAATAACAATCGTCTATTCAATCATTAACCACATATCATTTGAATATGTTACAATTTAAATGATTTGATATTTCTTCGCAAGATATTTTGAGTGCCACTGTATCATGGTCTTTCGGCATATTAGACTTTGATATAATTCAATTTGTCGCCGAACTGCCACAACATTCAAGGGTATGGTTCATGACCAGGAGAATAATGAATAAACAACTTTGGGGTAGGATTTGTGGGGGAGAAAATGACTGCATATTCGATTCTCGAGTGTGCACATGATTAAAAAGAATCAGTTTATGCGACGACAATCGCCAAGTTATCCTTTGATTATTCGCTTTATATTTATATGCACTACATGTCGAGGGGACGTTGATTAAACTGGGTGGCGTGTTTATTTTTTGTACTCCGTAAATACTTGTTATTAAATGCATAATATTTTGTAATTCGTAAGTACGACGATTCATTTGCAAAGTAAGAAGTATTTATATAAAAATTATTCATTATTCTTTCCGTGATACTTTATTAACGGAAACTTTGTTCTTTGCTTTTTTTACATAAAATCAATATAAAATATTCGTTCTTTCGATTTTATTATATGTTGATATAGACTGAATCACTTCACAGATTGTAAATGGTTATCTCAAATATTTTAATGAACAAAAAATTACAAATATAATTTATCGAATACTAAATTCGTAGTGATATATGATAGTTGCGTATATATTGTAAAATATATATGTAATAGTAGGGGGATTCGGTGATTTGTGGCTTGTTACCCGCGCGACAATGCAGCAACTGCACAACCATAAAGATGGTTTGATAAATGGTCCCCGGAGTTTGATTTCACATACTTACACCATCTCCCACATCAGAACCTAGGGCAGTCGACTTCGAAAACCCCCTTTGATGAGACGGAAGTTTAAAATTTATCACCGAATTAGTCGCTAAAAGGTTTTCGGCGTATCGCCCTTTAGGAAATTGACAATCGTCTCGCGAAACTGTCCGGAACACCATAATCGTTTACAGTTTCGATCAATATTTAAATTGATTTATATTAGTGATATATTTAGAATATTTTTTTTATATATAAATTTTAATCTTTATTTATAAATTGAAGGCTCAATATATCGCAGTAAAAGCGAGTGGCAGTACAACGGGTGGTCAAATTTGCCAGCATTATCCTCGGACGGATGTTATTAATGTGCCGAGGATCCGAGGTCGTCCTCGTTCTGATTGCGACCCTGGTTTTAATCAACCCCTAAAGGACCACCCGTCGTCACTCCACAAATGCATTGTACCCCGAACGATCGATATGCCGTTGGTATTGTTGCATCTCAAAACACTTCAATTCGACTGCTAATGCACATCCGATTTTCAAATTGAGATATTAGACGAGATTTTATTGTGACTTTTATGTGAGTAAATTGAAGTTGTTTAATGTGATTTCTCCATTTGCTGAAAACTATATATTTTTGTATACTACGTATTTTTTTTATACTTACTTAGCTTTGTATTTTTGAATCGATCGTATCTATGGTTGTCTTATTTTTGTACTTGTCTGTAATTGGAAGCAGATATTTTTTCGTTCATGCATGCTTTCGTATATACATTCTTATGTTTTTTAATACATTTTCCTCATGTTTCGAACAAAGTGATATGATCACGCAACGTTCGGAAATTTTCCATATTTGATACGTGCTGCGGATATTAAAGGAAATGTTGTCGTTACCTACGGAAATTTTTTTAGGGATGGAAAACAAAGAAAAAGTTGTCCGAAGAATATATTTTTTTATTTAATAATACAAATGTCAATATTTTTGTCACAAAAGCGTAAAATTATACATTTTTATTTATATTTTCTTTCTTTCTATTATATATAAATTTATAGATTGATTCTTTTTATATAATAGACATATTAATAGATTCTTTATTATTTATATTATATATTTTACAATCGGCTAAGTACATGGACGTACTGTTATGAACCAACTTGAACCAACAATGCAAAACGGTTAAAAATAAAAATAAAACATTAATTCGATGTCGTGATGGAAAATTATATAAAATCAGCTTCATTTTTATTCAAAATACGTTTTCCTATCTAACAATTATTTACGGCACAATCGCGGTATAAGCAATCTTTGATATAAGCGAAATTTTTATATACATATGATATAAAAAATGTTGTACAAAAATAATTATTTCGAAATTTATAAGAATAGCAATTATGCTAAGTAAAAATGCAAAACAGTCATAGAAAAAAATGTCATAAGCGAAATTTTAGAATAATTTCAAGGCGATTGGTTATGACCCAACTGTGCCGCATTAAAAATTTACACATTGGTGTTAAAAATGAACTTTAGAAAAATAATAATTAATTAATTCAAAAAAAAATTTACACGTCCGCATTTTTTATACACTTGCACAAACGGCGACGGTCAAATTTACACTATCACATTTTCACTCGCAGCAGCGGCAACAACAACAACAACTCTGATATGTAATGACTTTTTTTTTATTTCATTTAAAATTTAAACATTACGTATGTACAAATCTCACAAATTGGTCGTGTGGTTCTATTTTACTTTTTCCCCTATATATTCATTCGTTGCATCCAAAAAAGTCCGTTTATTACAAAAATCAATCGACTCGTCGAAGCATCGATACAACATTATTATTTACAAGCGATTCACTAGGGGCGGTACTGCGGATAGAGCAGTGCCGGCCCCCACCTTGCTCACGCCAACCCCGGGGGCTTCACGTCGATGCCGGCGAGCTCCAGCCCCAAGGGGGGCGAGCGCCCTCGCACTCCGCCCCCGGGGCCCCCGGGGCCCATGGGGCCCGGGCTACTGGCCATCTCGCCCTGGCTGTTCTCCTCGCTGTCGCTGCACGACTCGCTGCTGCCCTTCTTGCTGCCCCCGCCGTTGTGGGTCTTCACGTGCTTCGCCAAGTGGTCCGACCTCATGAAACGTTTGTTGCACACGGGACAAGCGAACCTCTTCTCGCCCGTGTGCGTCCGCAGGTGCCGCTGCAGTTCGTCCGACCTTGTGAACCTTTTGCCGCAAAAGAGCCAGTTGCACACAAAAGGGCGCTCGCCCGTGTGCCACCTCAGATGCGCCTTCAGATGCGACGTTTTGCCGTACACCTTCCCGCAGCCGGGTATGTGGCAGCTGTGTATGTTCTTCTTCCTCAGGTGCACCCCGGCCGGGCCTAAACGCTCCGCTTCTTGGCAGTTGGGACAGTCGCATGTCGCCCGGCCCGTGTAACGTCTTTGGGAACGGGGCGATGGGGCCGGTGGGAGCGTCGGAGCCGGAGCCGGAGCAGCCGTGTGCAGTCCGAACCCTTGCGTGGGCAACATCGATTTGTACGTGTCTTGTAATAGATGTTGACCCGACGATAGTAAGTGATGGGCCGTGTTGCCCGTTGCTAATGAGTGGCTTAAAGACGAATAATCTGAGCCGGCTGCGTAGTTCGCTGCCATTTGAGCATGCATGTTTGCTGCTCCGCCTACGTCTAACCATCCCCCTGCCGCTCCGTGGACGTCCCACCAGCCTGCTCCCGCATTGACGTCTCCTCCTTTAAGCACACCGTGATGAGCTCCTCCGGCCACTGCATTGAACGGCCACGACTCGTATGGGTGCCTCGAATAAACTGAGCCTAGTCCGTGAGATTCTACTTTACCCAAGAGTGCTTGGTGGTCTGTGGGACCCGCTCCGGCTCCAGGGAAATATAAATCGCCTCCGTATCCCGGTGGTGCAGGTCCTGCACAAGAAGTAGCTGGCCTCGAATAACAAGGTGCTGCTGTTGGTGGAGGTGCTCTGCCTCCGCCTCCTCCGGATCCAGGACCCGGTGAACCGCCTTGTGGACTCTTCTTCCAAGGATGGAAGCCTTTACCAACAGCGGCGTCCGCTAAGGGCGGAGGTGATTTACTCGATAATTTGTTGCATTGTGCTGCTAACATGGCTAGAGGTGTACCTCGCAGACTGGGATGTTCCTGTGGACAATAAATAGGTTTTCGATCAGTATTAAGTATAATCTCATAATTTCGTATTTAGAATGAAATCGTCGCAAATGAGCCACCTTAACCGCAGCTATTACGATCCCCTACCGATGAAAAAATTGTCAAAATTGCAAAATTAATCTAATACATGAAAAAATCAAGAAAAGATTCAAAAGCAATCAACGACGAAAAAGACCCACCGGTAATAGCGATGCGGTTTTACGCGCCACGATATTTTTTTTTGCGCATTTCGTCGAAAAAAACGCCTATTGTTATTATATTATTTTATATCCCATCTTATTTCCTAAAAGAGGCAAAAACGATCGCCTAATTCATGAATGAGAGCCTGAAAAAACAAAATTAGACCCGGTCGATTTATCAATGGAGATTAAACGATTGTTTAACGAAGATTCGGCAGGCTTCCATTGACTATAACGACCGCGGATGAAACGAATATAGGAGAAAATAAATAACGCTCAAAAAAATGTTTGACGACCGCTATCATTAGATTTTCTCACATAGTTGTTGGGTGTGTTTTTTTGCTTCAGGCTTCTAAACAAGCACAACAATAGCCGAAGAGAATTGACCTTACGCCAGTTACTTGTATTGTATGTTTTTCGCATTCGTCTCGACTTCCGTTGATGATAACGATAAATAATTTATTAGTACTACCGTATAGGATAACGAAGGCTAATTTACATAATTGGTTCGACTTTTTTTCGCAATATTATTATTATTTTAATTTTATAGTTTTCTTTCGCCTTTTTGGCGCGATTTAAAATAATTTCGCGCGAGAGTTTTTCGCATAATGGTTCGCCGACTACACGCTGGAAAATTATCGTAAACGGCTACGGTATTGATTTATTTATGAGATCGTAAAAACGAAAATAAATTTAAATCGTTATTTACGGCCACGTTGATAAATTAAATATTTAAAATGTATATAGTAAAGAAATCGTTCGTAACAAGCTCACTTATCGGCGCGCAATATTATATATATTTTTTTAATGAGCAGTTATCGATAGATAATTTTAATGAAAGTCCGTCGTATATAATCATTTTGCGCTTTTTAATAACAATTCATTAAAATCGCAATTGTTAACGACGCATTTCGCACGCTTCGAACCTGCACAAAAGTCACACAAAAATACACGTATCGAATGGGAAAAAAAGCGTTTTTCGAACGCTCGTCTCCGCTGTGACGTTGACAAAGGTTCGACTATTACAAAATTAAAAGTCATTATGTAGCGAATGGGGAAAAAAGCGTCTTCGGCGCTCTTGAAAGCGCTCCAGTGGCGCCAGCGTCGCTAATTTGGAGCCCAGGTAGACGTCGAGGTGCTGGAGACGAAGACGATGAGGTCCACACAGGGTAGACACAGGAAATTAACGTCTGGACGATCCTTGGGTCGGTTATTATTTAATAGTGGCCGAGAGGGAGAGAGAAAGAAAGAAGCAGGACCTTTGTGAGGCCGCCCAGGACACCCCGGACAAAATTGACCCCGACCGTGATGATGTTCACGAAACCTATTACCGGGGACTAAAACAATGTTCGGTGATTCTTCACGGTCGTCGGACGAGGGACAAGGACGATCGGGATGATGATGATGACGGTCGTTGAAGGGCGCACCTGCGATCCATCGATTTGTTTATCATTGTGTTCGGACCGCTTAAACTCCGTAAAGAAACGATGCGCTGAAATCTAATCCGAAACAAGACTGAATGGATACAACGTGGCACTAAAAATAGCGGGAGAAGAAAGCGAAAGTGTTCCCGGGGGTCATCCGTCGACCACGCCCACTCCTCCGGAAAACTCCTGCGGGAAAACGGAAAATTGCCGCAAATCTTAGGGGCACTCGCACAGGGGTTTCTCCTCAAGAACGTAAAGAAACATGTACGTACTTTTATAGGTACATTCAGTACTGTCAGAACTCACCGCATCCGTCCATTCGCACTTTTCGCCCGAGGGATCGTAAAATCGAGCTGACGAAAACGAATTGTACAGACTGAATCGAAAATTCAGTTCTTTCACGCGAATTAAATAAAAAAAATATATTCCACATACAAAAGAAACTACTGACTCTGAGAATCGATATGAAAGAAACCAGATTTTTTATTTGTTTCATATATCTTTATTTTTTGTTAATCTCGTCGGCGTTCGAACTCTCATATAACTAAATCGGTTAGTAACCTTCACAAATTAGTTATCGATCGACAGCGGGGGAGGCCTGAGGGGAGGGTGATTCGGGTCTGATGATGAAGAAGGAGAAGCAGGCCCTGGGGCATTCAATACAGAAGTCATTCCGACATCGGTATAATAACAGATGACTGGCGAAAGAGCACACCCGAGAGAGTGGATCAATTAATCTGTGTAAACCCGCCGCATAACAGGTAGCTCGTACATTAGGCAAAACCGACACCGTAATCAATGTTCGATAAAAAGTCGACAAAAAAACGCGCAATTGAAGGCTCTCCAGTTCGTTACGGATCAATTCCCACATATTATAGGAGAAAACTATGAAATTTAAAATATTCTTTAAAAAAACATGTAAAAATCTGTTATATTCATAACGATATTTCTTAATTAATCTTGTGATAAAAAATTATGACACGTTTCAAAGATAAATCGAGTGTTGCTGATTTCAAATTTTCGATACGTAGAATGTTACCGATACAAATTTGTTATATTTGGTTTTGTTCGAAAAAGTCGAGCTATAGATCAACGCCAAACTTGGCATATAATTCATGATCGGTCGTAATTAAAACTGTTGGTCTCTGGCTACTGGGTAGTACATAAATTTTAACACTACGTTTATATAACAGTTTGAATATGCATGGGTTATATAGTCGTTTTTAAAAGCATTTAAACTAAGTTATGAAGGCTGATACAAAGCGTCTATTAGTCTATTTTAGTTTTTATTTTCTCGAAGATAAAAATAATACGAATTATTACTCTTTGATTGCTTGAGTGTAGTCAATATATACTTTTGATTCATCTTCATTATTAAGGTAAATCTAAAAAAAATTAACCCGAAAAATTAAATAGAAAATTGGGATTCGTAATCGTCGAGATTTTTTATTTCATTCTTGATCGTTACTATTTTTTGCAAATATTTTACGATTTTCAAACAATATTAACCCTAGTTTATAACGGAAAACAACTTCTAGCAAACCAAAATAATTTATTCGCGCATAAACAATAGCAACGGTCGAACAGAAGCAGTTCACATCGTAAACACATCATCCACATAGAAACAATTAACGAACGCCTAGAATCGAAACAGAACACCCGATGAAGCGGCCAGAAACCCGAATCGGTCTTTTAAAAAATATATTACATATAAATTTTCAACGAACCGCCCATAAATTAGGCTCGCCACCGAAACCATATCATTTTTTTCCCGGTCGAGTGTCGCTAGGAAATATAGAATTATCAATTATCGCCGGCCCCGCGGCGACGAAATCGGTACGACGACTAAAGAGTTCCACGTAATTAATCGCATCTCAGTGTACGTCTTTTACAAGTTACCCTTTTATGCCTTGTTTGTTGAGGATTGTAGAGGTCCGCTGTGAAAAACCGGTAGCCTCGAATTTGAATAAAACGCCCCGAGGCCGGGCTTTTGTTGCAAGGCGCCCGTGAGAGCGACTCAACCTCTGGGCACTCTCTTGCTCGACATCTATTTATTTTTGTTTCGTTGTTGTTATTACGATTTCGTGTGGAAGTGTGTGGAGGTGTGTTGCTGATGGTATGGCGCCCACTCGTACGAAGAAAAATTATTTTGCGGTCATAGAGTGGCGCCAAATCGATTAAATGATACGCGCGAGTTTGAAGCGTAATCTGAATGTGTTTTATTTATTAATAGTTTATAAAAATATATCCAGAATATATTTCATATTAAATTTTGAAATGTGTATTTGATATATCAGAAATTATTGCAAGATACAAAGTAACAAGAAGCATAACTGAAGCATTCGCATGCCGTTACATTATGCGGTTGATCGATAATGAGACTCGCAAGAATCCATATAAAATATAATATATATTGATCGAATTATTATTTTTTTTTAAATCGAAATGCATCGAAACAAATATTTACTTAAATAAAAAAAAAAACTATAAAATTCAAACTGTACACATTACATTCAGTGAATTTCACAAGCGGCTGCTCTTTTGAAACGCGTTGGCACAAAACGGCCACCACAAAGAGCTCGAGCGTACGCGGGCCGAGCTTCATTGTCGCATTTGAATAAAACCGACTGCGGAATAAATAATGAAATCGGGATTTAAGGGATGGAAAAAAAGATCGTTGAAGACGGGGCAGATGCGTTGATGCACCCTGTACATTTGGGACACGCCCACTGTTCCCATTGGCCGCGGCGCTATATCGATTGTGTCGTACTCCCCTAGAATTTCACCCCCTTCGAATAAATAAACCCCACGAACATCCCTCTTCGTTTTTAGGTATATAGAGAATACAGTTTCGATGCAAGTAAATGTGTATGATCCTCGCAACGAAGCCGTTTTGGTGTTGAAAGTGCAAGGTTTCGTTATTACGCAAGTTCTCTAACAATGTTGATTTATTTATTGAATGTATCAAAATTTCAATCGTTTGATTCAAAAGAGATAATCTGTTTTAAAATATTTTGAAAATCTACTTGTTTTCATTGTTGAAACTCAACTATTATCATGGGAAATGAAAAGCTCGGAACGGTCGTTGGCGAAAAAACACTGAAAACAAAAGACAAAGAGACTCGTATGTCATACCTTCTCAAATGTCCTCTCTCTGCGACTGGCATCGAATGATGACCACTTATCCACTCGGTTATTACCCGGATGCATTGAAGGGTTCATTACCGTCTGAAGGGGAAGACGGATCTGGAGCGGGGGGGTCGACAAATCTGCGCGTTAACTTTTATATCTCCCTTTGGGACTTTTACGATGCGCAATCGGGTTTTCGGTTCGGAAAATTTATAGGCGTGAAAATTTGAAGTAGTCGACAATTTTTAATTTTTATTACGACGAATGATCTTTGGAAACGACTTCCCGAACGCCCCAGGTCTCCACAGGTAGTCGATTCGAAGAGCCTCGACAATTACCTGTCCTCGTCGACTAATAGCCCTAATAACCCAGGGACTTATACGAGGACTTGTAATCCTTATTTGGCAGCCTCTCAGGTTCATCCTATTTCAAATTACGATCCCGTGAAGAGTTTCGGTGCCTTTCTCCCGAAGGTAACTCGAAGTTTATTACTTTAATTTTTAAATTTCATCTAGAATCAACTGCAATTCTATTTTTGATTGAATTGTTTGTGATTAGTGAATCACATGAATGTCGTATCAATGAAATGGTTAATTTATAAAAAGAAGTTGTTAGATTATTGCCGAGTGTCAAAGTCGAATTAATGTTATGAACTTGCCGCCATGAAGGCGCCACTTTCCATTACCGCGTTGATGGCTTTTTTCTTCAGCCACTGAACAATGAAAAGAAAAGAACGCCATGAGACAAAAAGGTCGAAAAAATGAACGTAAGGAAGACGTTGGCGGCACCCGACACAACTAATCAAACCAATCTTCGAGAATGAGCTCTCAGTAATATTTAAAAAGCGGTTTCTTTTTACGACCGATCAGTTTTCACATTTCTCACATTCAATACTATAATATTATTTCGATTTTCAAAATATTCGCAATGCATCATTCTAGACCTCCAAAGTCTCTATCAAGTCCTCCAAAGACCGAAATCGCTAACGCAATCGTTCGGCGATGTTTTAACCTTTCCGATCTTCATTTTTTTGTGACTAGTATTTTTTGTCGTTTTCGAAACGATTCGTTTCAATTTAAACTTGCAAACGAACGGACCGAATCTATCGCCGCCTTAACTGACTGACGGCACGCCACGTTCTCAGAAATGCAATTTAAGCGCTCATTACGAATTCGAATTACGCAGACTTCGTTTAAGCACACACATAAAATATATATATCATTCGTATAATTCGTAGCCGGCGACATTAACGTCAAAGTTTGAATAATGGCTTAATTGGCCGACAGTAAATAACCCGAATTAACCGAAACGGGAGACTCCGCACCAGTTCCTCCCCATGCGCATCAAACCCCGAGGAACTGTCCAACATAATGATAATCCAGTCGAAGTTTACCGGCTTGTGTTTTATGGTAATTTCGATTGTAACCATATTGTTTTTGCTACCGTCAGCTCGTGTCGTGGCACGGGACAATTTAATAAATCGACCGCAGGCTCTGTGCAAACATTCATTATGTGCAGCTGCAACGGTGCACCGTTCGGGAAATATGAGTAATGATACGCGTCTATGTTGAGCCAAAGTGGACGGTTGATTTGTGCGTTTTATGTTTTCTAACGCTTTCGGCTACGGTGATTTTGGATTGTTATCGCCCTTTTGAACGAATCGGTTCTGATGTTTTGCAGAAACATTGTTGAGCGAAAACGATCTTAGACAAGAGCGAGAATTGATTGTGAGCGACAACTGACAGTTTGTTAGAAAAAATTAAATAAAGGATTTTTTGTACGAAGCATATGAATTAGGATTTATTGCGTTTTACATGTATTAAGTAATTTTAATTAAAATATAATACGCTTGGACCTCGTACAACACGGTTATATGGTTCCACAAAAACGTCGTGTAATACAAACCCGTTATACGAGGTTTGAAGTTCAAACAAAATTAGATTTTTTGTTGCAAAACATATCGAAATTTGTTAATACCCATTTTTCATTCTTTTACGTGTTTAGATAAAATGCATTATAAATGCTCAAATTAAATTTCTTAATGTGTGAGGAGGTTATGTTTGACAGTTCGAATGTTAAAACGTTGGTAAACCTAAAACTCGTTAATATTTGGTTGAAAATTGATAAATATAACATCCAAACTATACGCGAAATACTTCAAAAAATATATAAGCACTTATAATCCATTTGCACTCATGCCGAAATGCAAATTTGTCAGTAAAAAAACTATGTGTCTTATTGTATGTGTATTACCTAATTCATTTTTAACAATTTTTTTTCTTAAACTATGCTATATAAAACGTATAGCACAAAAATAAGTCACAACTCATTAACTCGAGTATATAAGCTTTTTACTAATTTTCATAAATCGATATGTAATGAGTATATTACGTTAAAGACACAAGCTTAATTTGTCAATAATCCAACATCCATTCGACGCACGCCAAAACAAAAAAAAATATAGAAACTGACCCATATATACATCATTTTGGCATTTCGAGTTCGCCCTTTGAGCTTTCCGTATCTGAATTATACGCGCATTTATTAGCCGCCAGAACTAATTGGCTCGTGGCACAATATGCGGAGAGCATACACAGTACAGCGTCGTCTGTCAATTAAATGCCGAGCCGTAATTATCGCGACAATTTAACCCTTTGACGACGTGCGGGGAGGGGGCGCGCCCCCGCCGGGGACTTCGCCCTCACCCACGGGGGCCCCAGCGGTCCGGGGGCGCCGGCTTTGTTCGCAAATTGGTCTTTGTGATGATGACGTCGACGACATCCAACACCCGATCGTCGAGTGTCATTTTAATGAACGGCGCCAAAAGGGTTTTTAGGATGGCCGTATCGGTTCGTGAAATTCTATTTTGGACGATAAGTTTAATGTTTGTATTGATCGAAAGATTTGTTTTTTTAATTAAATCGATATAGATTTCTGTCGATTGTGCAATCATTTAAGCCCTTTTGAGACCGCACATCGACAGCTGAACTTGTACGATTGCAACCAGCTTTCCTGGTATTTCGAGTTGTTAACTTGTGGTCTGTCGGTTTTCGAATTGCCGCGTTTGTGGTTTTGACTTGCGTCTTTATATAACGTGTCGCTATGCGGCATTCCGATTTGACTCGTGCGAAGCACCTCAAACGTGTCGAATTATTTTATATATCAAAGTATACTTTAATTCGATCTTTTCAACGCAATTAATTCTACATTAACTCAAACGTAAAGTAATACGTATAGAAACAAAGAAGGGTTAACTATAACGGTCGACGATTAATTAATTGGCGGCATATTTATGTCGGTTTAAATTAAATAATTATCGTATGTTTTTTTTTCCTTTCGGAGAGGGACACGTGAAGAAGCGATAGTGCGTCAAAAAACGTATTATATTATATTAGATGTGATGGTCGATATAATGTTGTATAATATCCCATGAGCTTTGTGAGGAAGAAGGCATTCGTAGTTCGTTTTGGGGTTGTGGTTGTTTACCCCATTAAAACAATGAAGGGGTCGTAAAGTAATGATCGACCGTCGCCAGGGGCACCAAAGGTGGCGCCCAAAATAGATCCAGGGATAGTAAATATTATAAATTTACAAATATTTAAAGTTTATTATATTATAATACAAATATTGTCCAAATTTATATAAAATCTTTGACAAAAAAGTTTAAACAAATCATTTATTTAGAAAAAAATTTTTTTTTAACTATAGTACAATATTATAATAAATTCATGGATGTTTTGATTATGTTTTTTTTCAATTTATTAATTTATGGATAAAGATTGAATTTTAAATTTATGGATCTTTTCAGTTTATTATCCCTTATGAGTGCAATTCCAATCGAGCGGTTATTCAGTGGCGTTAAATCGATGTCCTTTCACGCTTCCATATGGCGTAGTGTTCCAAGTAAACTTTTATGGTTAATGCGGTTACCCGAATGAGGGGATGTGTTTTTTTATCAACCCCAATGGTGTAATTTACATCACCTCCGTAATGTACGTACACATATTATACAAAAATAAAACCAAAAAAAGCGTATGCGTAGGACGCGAGTGCGTATTGTTCTCGCAGTGGAAAGTAGACATTTCATTACAGAAAATTACAATTTATAATTACAAATAAAACAGTAGAATCGCGCGAACGTTTTAATATCCAAAGATGGTTGTAACATGACATAAATGTATATAAATAGTTTGAGAACTATTAAACGTAATTACGGCAATCTCTTGCGTCTATCTGTAAGTACGTAAGTGTGTAACGCTGTTCATAGATATGGAATGCCCATTTGGATTCGGCAGGCAAACATCATAACTTTGATTGAGCGTTCATTTTTTTTCTGTAAAATTACATGTGATTATGAAAAAAAATTCTTACTTGAATGAAGATTTATTTAGTGTCAATTAAAGTAAAAATTATATGAATTCAATTGTGCGATTATCTTTCAATAAGTATATTTGAAAAATTATTTTTAAAACGAATTTATTTATTAAGATTAATTGAATTTTCTTAAAAATATTTTATTGGAATATAATATTAATTTATTTATACAAATATGAATAGAAGGATATTGTTGTGTATCGTGAATATTAAAATAATAATATAAAAAAACAATAACGTCTGACACAATAATGGCGGCGCCCTGAGGCAATAGCCTTTTTGAACAACGAAACGGAAAGCTCTAACAACTTTTTTTATCCAATACTTTACAATGTGTATCATCACCTCGTACCTCGTACATTTTAATAATATTTTTACATATTTTATATTTAATAAATTCGTTCGCGAAATACCACGAAAACACATATCAATAATATAAATTTACATCCGCGACCCATATTTCAAATAAAAATATTTCGACTACGAAAACATATATTTTTTATAATACACGCTACAAAGTTTCTTCAGATAATGATCATACATAGACGTTTCTTCGACAATTAATTTTTTTTTCAAGCCATTAACCCATTTGCGGCTTTAAACACACATACACAACGGCCCTTCGTGTCAAGACGGACAAGTAGTTCAGTCACCGAAGACAATGTACGCTGTTGGCGAGGGTTCGAGAACTCCTAATTGTTAAGGTGTTGATTGTTTCTGGCGAAACCATTTTACGGCCGACGATTTCATTTAAAATAAAGCAGCAAAAAACTCGAAATACAAAGCGAAATGAAACAAACCCGCACGAAACTGACAAGAGTCCTTGACGCGGCCATCAGTGGGTCAAAGTTGCACAAAAATGCAGGTGCACTAACAAAGAATCATTATGCTCTAATTTTCGAATAATCCATCGAACCGCTTCGTAGTTAAATAAGAGTTAATGATGCACCTAACGCGTACAGCTTATGCTACTCAATTAACATAAGTGCGTTATAATACGTCCTGGTTATCGACGTTCGGTTAAAGTTAACCGTTGCGGTTATAATACATATTTTATGGTATATTTTCGAAATTATTACATGAATTGAGCATTCAGACGATGCGCTTCTTATCGAATGTTATCTGGTAACGGGCACGTGCACGACCAGAGAATGTCAACACTTTCAAATTATTTATGAATATAATAAATCAAAAATTATCGAATTCAATTGCAATAAAATAGTACATATTTAACACAAATTTGCATCTAAATATAATATTTCAAAAAATAATAATTAATCGATCCGTTGATGGAAAAAAATGGTTTAGTCATACTAATGCTTTTATGCACTCGGCTAATTGTACCGGTATCCGGAAAACGCCAATAAATACGAAAAAATAACCGCCTTTTCGACATGTTGTTATTATTGAAAGCGATAAAACGGCAATTAGCCGACGGACGATTTGCATAGTGCATTCTGGTAAGTGCGCGCAATACTGCAACCGCACTAATTGCGGTGAACTCGATAAAAGCGCGCGAAAATCGAACGAAACCTCCGCCGTTTCAAATATCAAGAACAACATTGTACGTAGGCTGCGTACGCTGAATTATAGTGGTTCGTTGTTTGCTCGCGTTATCGTTACATAAATCGTCCTTAACGACTCGAGTAGTCATCAACGTTGACGACACAATAGAGTTATTTTGGACTATTTAATATTTTCAGATTTTAAGAATATTTTTTTCATTGTTTTTATTAATGTCTTTTTAAGTATTGAGTTCAATTATTTTAATTAATGATGATGTATCTGATAATGATTGTAATTATAATTATATTGAAATTTCGACTATTGTCCCGTAACTACTAGTTAATTTCCAAATCTGTATTAATTAATTATTGAACAAACTATACAATATAACATGCTTGTAAATTTAACTAATCCAGTTTAATTACGCATCGTTTTTAACAAAGGTTTGAGGTGCACGAGTTACGTGCTAAGTTAGGGGCTTCTGCATTCTTCACAAAATCAATACACGTCGAAGGCGTCATAAAAAATCTACTTCTAATATATTGAAGAATTAATAGAATCAATACAAAAGTAACTCGAGTACATTGTTCGTGACTTTTTTGTTCTTTCCTCCCGTCAATCAGTCAAAGAACGGCGCATATTTCTTTGAGTGACTCGTGCCTAATTAAGTCGATCACGCTCCTATCGACTCTAGTATACTTTTTCGGTAAGCGGCCGTCGTTTGGAATGTGATTTCGATTTTATTAGCGTATCTTACGGGAGCTTCCTTTTGTTCCCTGCTTGCGCAACAATACCCCTCGGAGGATTCGCGCGGTCCTTTGATGATCGAAGGCGAAAAATAAAAAAAGGCCGTGAAAAACGGGAGTGAATGGATTATTTGAACATTGTAAAATCTCGGGTTAACTTTACGAAGGCGTCTGCGATATCGTGTTTGTTTGACGGCTAAGGCGTTAAGCTACCTCTCATTGTCAGTCTGTTCGTTCCCCTTCGTCAACAAAAATTTACATACATATTGAGGAGCGCTGCTCTCTTTGATCTGACTTTTATTATATCGGATGCTTTCTACAGTAGCGTAGGTTCATCGAAAATAATATATCTTTCGTTTATTTAACAGAATCCATTAGTAGAGTGTGCCGAATGTACTTTCCATTGTGGTGCATTCACTTTAGAAAATCCTCAAATTTTTGTTGTTGATTGTCACAAATCTTTATCCCAAAAATTGCAGATCTTGACTTCCGATTAGACACGCTCTTCATTTGTCACACTAACATCCGACATAGAAAAAAAAATACATTCCCTCTGAAAACAAAATTCGACAAACTGATCCGTGACGGAACACTAGCAGATGCGTTCGCGTAAAATTATGAATATTTACTTACTATCACACTATAATTTCGACCGATTAACTCTAAATTACATTACGAAAATAATTATGATTTCGATGTGAAATGGTACAAGACCACAAGCGTCCGCGTGAAATGTCACAACGCCTTCCCGTTGACATTTCAAATAACACCGCAGAAATAAAACGTCCATCCGTTATATTAAATTTCAATAAAATCGTGATATCGAACAGTTTAGATGCGACATGACAGCGGACACGCATTATCACGAGAAACCCCACAGAGTGAATGACGAATGGGTTACATATCGATGGACGATACCGAAACGGATTTGTCTCACAGCTGGTCGCATCGAAATGACGAATCATTCGTGAGGGTCACTTTGATAGAGCCCGAACGATCGGCGGATTCTTCTCATTTCACCATAGGTGGGGCCGTTGACTATTAGGGCGCGCCTCGTTTTATTAGTCGGCTTTTTTTCTGGGATATCGAGAGCTCGTAAACGACAAAAAGAGTGTCGGCAAGGGTCAACAAGGGACTCCCTGGGGGTTCCCCGGCACGCTCGCAGACCACCCTCTGAGAACCCCTGCGAAGATCTCGCCGCTATTGAAGACCGATATTGATACAAGACTAGAGGCGTTTATGTGCCTATCGTGTTAGTCCGTATCGACAGTCATGATTTAATTATAAATCAATGAAATTATTCAATGAATGCTATAAAAAAAGTTTTCATTGATTTTTTTCGATGAAATTTCCAATGGAATAAAACGTATCGGTGTTGAAACAGTATTGAAACATAATGGTAAGATCGTAGCTATAAAATTCCATAAAGTCCAAAAAGACCTTTGGAGTGTTGTTATACAACAAGTGACTAAGCGCAATAATGAACATTGTCAGATGATATCTACTACGGATATTCGAACTCATTGAAAACACCATGGTGTCGAATTAACGAGACGATCACACCCATATTCACCTTTTAACACTCATTGTCTTCACACGGCCTATACCGGCACTCATTTGTACCATTCAATATACGTTCCGATAATTATCTACCGAACAGCGAACGCACTATATCATACGGCAAAATTGCAAAGCTCGTATTTCACAGACGAAACGCGGCGGAAATACACAAAAAAATCACATATAGGAAATCAGAGGATCGCAAAAACCATATAACGTATAAAAAATAGGAGAAACGATACATTTTTTGGTCTGTCGGGATCGGGAGATCGTTCCGGTGTGTTCCACGCGTCATTTGCTCCGGTCATATATCTCCCGTAATGGTTTCCTACGAGGGCGCGCACTCTTTAACGTCTCATTCAGAATCTTACACAAATATACATAATCTCAGAACATGCATGTATGTATACTTTTTACAATATATCGGATAATCCGGCTTTCGGTGTCATGCTCGATAAATTTAATTTACAGCGCCATTAGAATTTTAGCGCCCTTTGCGTGTGAGATGCTTAAGATTCCTACATTCATCCCAAGAGATATTCTGAATGAGGAAATAATTATATTTGAAAAAAAAGGTTTTTATTTGAATCAATATTGAAATTATACACTTTTCACTTAATCATTAATGTAATAAAATTTAAAACCGTAGTGAGAAGAGAATTGTATTTTAAATCTGATACTATTATTGTTTAAATTTTTCCATAAAAATTACGATTTGAATAAAAATTTGTCTTGTTTTTTTTTTTTAATTATTATAGCAATAAAAGTAGATTGTGATAAAAAATATGGACGAATAATGAGTAGATCATAGATTGAATCATGTACTAATGATGAAAAATATAATCTAAATTCGACAATTAACAACGAATAGTACAAAGCACATTTGTAATAAAAAATGATCAGATACACGTCAAAGCTCACATAATCGATCCATATCACTAATGGACGATGATACAATGTTTTTGCATTTAATTACCCACTAATTTCCACCGAGTGTATAATTGCGCACTGCGCACCGCTCTTTTCGTTTCTGTTTCGTTTTTTCGAGAGACCATACACGTACATACATCAAAGTGGCGAACGCGTACTTTTGCCAGTGCGAATTCTTCTTTCGGCTCTTTTTTTTCGCTCGTCGTACATCTATCTCGACGTGCTCCATTCAAGCGTTATTTATGGCCAGAGGAGTGATTCCGCGCTTCTCAAACGGTGCGCGAGTCACGAATATCCGACGACGCCGGGAAAGTGTTAAACGCTATGCTGTATCTTCGGAAGTGACAAATTTAACGACTTTCGCGTTTATTTATAGCCGGTTTTTCCGCTGATTTATCATTAAGTGTCCTGCGCGTTTTTTTGTAACGCGCGTTTCTTTTCTCGGGCGATTGACGCGAATTTGCGTTCTCGAAATGTCACAGATGAATAAATATCGGAATGGCGTCGAAAATAAGAAGGAAAACGTTTGAGAAATTGAATTTTTAGATTTTTTTTTTGCGCGTTGAAATTCGGCCTATACGTTCGTTTGCCGTACGAAACTCTATCGACGGCCGACGGCAAATGTACGATTCATTTTTTTTTTAATTTCATTTCAATTAAATAACTAATGATTTCATCATAATATTTAGCACATTATAAATTAAAAAAAATCTTTAATTACTATTAAAAAAATCAAGCATAATAATTTCTATTACAACAATAAAATATCAAACATACAATATATTTACATTTTCTTATTAAAAGAAAACTAAATTCATATTGAATCGTATACTATGATATACAGTAGTCGCGACAGGATATGCAATTCGACAATGGACACAAATAAAAATAAAATCTGCATCCTTTTCCGGCGATGGTTTGAAAAGGCGCGTCATCGGCATCGAATTCGACACTTTCGTCCTCAAAGTCCTTTTATATCGCACACACAAAAAGGATAATCCCGACATTGTTGCTATCGCAATCTCGGATTTCGCATCCGACAAGTTGACGACGTCAAATCAACGAGGATAAACGACCGCGGCTGCCAGCGATTTTCACAAAAGACGTCGACGATGATTCGAAGATTTTCCCCGATTCGACAAATGAGCGTTTTAACGATGCGATATATATTTTTTTATGGTGTTCGCGGTCGCTCTAATCCCCATAAACTCGAGGATTCGTGTCGCGCTTTTCAACGCTTGTCGGCTAACGTGGCGTTTTGTTGACTGATGAATGACACCGCGGGCGGTCGGTATTTTTCACAAAAGATGCTTTTAGTATCTTAAAAATTTTAAGTGTGTGGTTTTATTTGCGCTTCCCCTGATTAAACAAAAAATATTTCATAATAAACGAGAAAATTGTGGACGATTTGGTTGAGAGTGTTATGAATTGATTTTTGTGTCATATGAGAATTTTAGTGATATGAAAAATATCGAATCTTTTTACCTGTTTGTAATTTGTATAATAATATTTGAATAAATCATTTATTTCAAGATGTTGATACATATCAGGCTATGAAAAGAGTTGTAAAGATGCAATGATAAAATAAATTGCAAGCATCTTTCTAAATTGGATGAATGATGACCATTTTCCTACTACTAAAATTTAAATTAAATTATATTTTCTCTTATTTGCATTCATTTTCCATCAAGTAAAAATTCCATACAAAAACCCTACCCATACGATGAATTCTATATCTTTATAACAAAATAGATCACATTAGCAACATTCACATTATTATTCTCCACCATAAGCACATAACAATGCCCACTCCACGTGAGAGTTTTGACATATTTTCGCAAAATGGTCAACGTTCATACGACCCATTCACATTCGAGAGACGTCACGCTGACACGGCCTTTATTCGAAACCCGGATTAACCCACTTGCAAAATCCACGTAAGCGCATTACACATACGTCCTCTTCGAAAACAAACATTCTGTAAGAGCTCAAGGTGTATCGGAATATTGACATTTACGAGTGCTTTCGAACGCGATCGCGAAAATCGTCCTTTTTGTTGTGAAAAGAGGCGCTGACGCGAAATAAGAGCGAAACGTGAAAAGAACATTCATTGTCGGAAATTGCTTCAAAGGAGCTTGGGGTTTCCTTCGGGATACGCGTCGGTTCCCTTTGTCAATATACAAAGCATTGTAAAATGTTTTGTCGAATCAAAGTCAACAAAAAAAAATGTGATCGATACGTTGTCTTTTTATCAAAATGTATTAATCATTTTATTTATGAATAAATAATGCGGTTAACTGTTACATAAAATAAGAACGCACTGATGTAAAAAAAAAGGAATTAAATTAGATTGAATATTAAGCGAACGTCTTTATAATGAGCGCTCTTTCTGGTAAAACAACAAAGAGCTGTTGTGCATCTTTGTGAAAATATTACTAAAAAATGCAAATCGACGGTCGTTTACATAAGTTTATTACAAAAAAAAGTAAATGCGTATACCAAAGCGTTTTATTTTCATCCAAAATCAGTGAGAACTCATAAATAGATCAAACATAAAGATTAGAAATGTGCATCCGTTAAATTATAAAAATAATGCATCAGTTAGATCATAATACACATTCTAATTCAATAAATTGCTATTATATAAGCACACCGATTTAAATCATACTTAAAATTTCAGTGACAAATTGACATCGGATTATAAATTTTGCACAAACTAATCACACAGACGTGTCAAACCAATACATTTACAAAACACTTAAACTTTTCAAGTCTATCATACAATTTTATAATAGCACCATATAAAATTGATACGTCCATCCATCCATAACAACAAACTCAACGCATCCACCCAAAATTTCCACACACAAAAAAAAAAACCAACCACCAACCAAAACCAAAAACGAAACTCACAATGGACTTGATCGTATTCGACATCACCGGCACCTGAGCATATAGCCCGGCGGGGCTCACGTCCGTGATCATGCTGACGGGGCGCAGTCCCAATCACCACATGTCCACGCGAAAGCCTGCGGTCGCGTGCGGGGGCGTGCTCGCGCCGCGGAGTCGCGCTCGGCACTGTGCCGGGGAGCGCGGGGCGCGCTGGGGGCGGGGCCTGCGCCGCCCAATGGCAGGGCGACACACGACGCCCCACCACGCCCACCCCCACCCCGGTCGTTGGTGGGGGGCGGGATGGCGAGGTTGTCGCACGTGCGCTCATTCACACGTTTTTGGGTTGTTTTTTTTTGTTGTTTGTGGGTGTTTGGTTGTTTGTGTGGATTCGGGCGGATTTGGTGGTTTGCAGTGGTGTGGACGGTGTGCTTTTTTGAATGTGTGAAAAGAATTTGTGGAAATGTTGAAAAATGAGTAAATTGATAGTTTTATAGTGATACAGTTTGATTGGGTAAGCTGTTTGTGATAGAAAAAATTTTCGCCTGCGGTGCCTTTTTTGTCTGATTTTATATTTTATTGATGTAATTATTTTTGTAGAAATTTTAAAAAACGATAGAAAAAATCTCAGTAG
>JAOXNN020000055.1:5714472-5732792 GCA_028571205.2 Hydropsyche betteni | reverse complement strand
TTTTGTCTGATTTTATATTTTATTGATGTAATTATTTTTGTAGAAATTTTAAAAAACGATAGAAAAAATCTCAGTAGAAATAAAGAAAATTGATAATTTTATGGACATGCAGTTTGCTTAGCTAACAATAAAACGTTTGAAAAAATTTTCGCCTGCGGTGCCATTCTTACCATAGGTACTTTTACAATTGCTTATTGTAGAAATATTGATAAATTAACCAAAAAAAGGTAAAAGAAATTAATTAAACTAATAGTTTTTGGTGATAAAGTTTGATTGATAATGAGTAAAACATTTGGAAAAAAAATTCGTCTGCGGCGCCCTTTTGGCGAGAACCATGTAAAATTTTCATAGTTCTGTACCATTTACCCCCTGGACAAGTAGGTATCCCAGGTATTGATGTTATGATTAAAAATAATATTGAATAATACTGAAATGACTTATTTTCTGATTGAAAATCATTTGAATTAGAGGGGAAAATCCTTATTTTCCGACGATATTAATCTATACTTGAAAAAATATTTTTTTAATTTCTTAGCACTTGTTATTCGACTTCAATTTTTGAATAAGCATTTTTTATACTATTAATTTTAACCGATTTCTTTCTCTTCTTTTTTTATCAGTGTAATCCTTTAATATTCACATAATCCGATGACTTTAATTATGAAAATTGTTAGAATATAATTTCAATTTAGTATAAGTTTTTTTTATATATTGGTAATGCTTTTTGTTTTCTAATAAATATTTTGAAAACCATATATATTGTTATTCATGTATGAATTAAAACTCATAATTGTTTTCCTTTGTCCCCTATCTGCATTTTCACTGAATTTTTCATTTTTATTTAGTTATTAATTACAGTAGGTATAACTAGTCAAGATTAGGCAAATTAATCTAAAAATACGAACATATATTTCAATTTGTAAGCTATAGAATACAGAATACAGTCTCTCAATTTTTATAATAAAAATCGTTCATTATTATTATATAAACTACTAAAAAAAAAACAAATAAACATGAATAATTTTTCATATCTTCTGACCATGAATGAAAATTATAACATTTTTATTTATTAATTCTTAGTAATGGATATAAACGTTTTCAACAGTACAAGCATATTCTAATATCGAAAAAAATCTTATTGGACACACTAAATACGATATTTACACAATTATTTTTCATTTATGAAACGAAATAAATTTTTTACACAAACACAAATCCAATATTATTAATTTAAACACAAACATCCACACAACAAAATCCATTCAAAACTCCACTAATCCCAAACGACAGCCGGCCAAAACACCCACCACAACTCAATCGCGCACATCCAAGAAATAAATACTTTCACACTAATAACAGCAATCGTCCATCGCAACAACCCAATCCCAAACCGATAACGAAAATTACAAACGGCCGATACGAAAAATCGCCAAAAAAACCCAACGTGATTAATCGACGTCGGCAAACACCTCCGACTAATTAAACGGCGTGATTATTGTAATTCGCAACCGCCGATCAATCATCAGAAAACGCTTCCCGATGCGAAATTGCGATTCGCGAATGTTTAGCGAAATTATACGAATCGCGACTTGTATGTGTTTAAAGAGCCGTGATTGATGCGCCGACGAAACAATCCTTTTTTTTGGACGGGGTTTCGGCGATGGCGTTGCGTTTTTTCGAGGACTCGGCTTTATTGGCTTCGAAGGAGAAGTCGTCGGAGTTTTCGGAGTCTTCTTATCCTGAACAATGACTCGGCGGATCTTTGGAGCCCCACTTACGTCTAATAACCCTTAAAATGCGATAGGTGCGCGCACGAGCAATCATCAAGTCATCTAATAGCCGTAAAGGAGATTAAATGCACAAATTGAAAGGACGCGCTTCTTATATTTTTTCGATGGATTCGTACTTGGATGTATAAAATGAAATCGTGTTGGAAAACCATGTGATCTTTGAGTTAATATAAATAATTGTTTGTAATAGATTTTTATATAATAAAATTGAAAATTACATAAATTTATTTGCATGTATACAAATAGCAAATGATTGTAATAAGCATAATGATTCAATAATCAAATACATATATATAACACAATATTCACGTAAATCATAATCACATATTTTCATACTATTGAATTCATTATAGATATTAGTTCGTTTTATTATTATTATTATTATTATTATATATATACCTTTCTCGGTTATTCAGGTAGATCAATGACGTAGCATTTTGTTACTCTAATTACTAAAAATAACATTGACTATTGGTGTACTTATTGATATAAGTGGTCGATCATCCATGTCGACGGACACATATGAATATTTAAAAGCGGTAGTGGCCAACGTCCAATTAGATGATTTTCATTTACTAGCAAATAGTTCTTCTATGAATATCTTTTGACAATTTTTGATTTAACATACCGATTCAGTAATTGATTGAAGCTATCGTAAAATACAGCGTATTGTATTTGAAACAATAGATATATAATATATTCGAGGCATTGTTCCCTCCGCCGAGATTGCGCAATAATATAATTCTAGTCCAGCGAAATGCTACAAAATAAAAACGATTCCGTATCGATCCGACATTGAGCAATAATATCGGATCGTTTTCACATCAACAGCGGGTGGTTGTTGTGGGTGTATCCAGCCAAGTCATCGTTTTGTTGCCCCGAGTCGGTGTAAATTGTCATCGTGTCGATGTTGTCCCAAGATACGTTTGTTGTCTTGTACACAAACAAAATTGAATTATATTATTTAAATAGCGTTATGAAATTGAAAAGGATAATGAAAAAAATGGACTTGAAACGTTCACGCGCATTATACACCACACACTATATCGAAATGATGATGGTGGAAGAAAAAAAATGATCGACAACGAATGTAAAGCGTGCCGGGGTCGGGCGATCACGACAAATTTACATACAATGAGATCGTTTCTCGAAAACATCGATCGGCTCGTTTCTAAACTCGATGTCGTAAAAAATTATCACATATATATAAATTCATATGGATCCACGTATATATGAAAGCGTCGGGTGTTCCGAAAGTGACGCTTCTATTGTTTGATAAAAGCACGATTTGACATATCGTTTCCTCCTCAGACATACTTTCATTGTTGTTTTTTTTTATGTGTGACTTGTGAAAAATGATTTTGGTAATCGCATTACGTACACATTTTAATTTGTAATAAAATATTTATAAACACGTCGCCGCCTAAATTATGCCAATTTCGAATTCGGGCGCCCTTTGTGCGACAAAATAATTTTTCCACAAAGGCAAGAACGCCGCTGTGGAACGGGAAAAATATGCAAATTCGACCGTAATTATACGGTCTTATCAGAAAATACAATTCGGTTCGTAATTGCCATTTAATTTGTTAATCTCCAACGAGTGACTTTAATCGATCGTTAATATCAAAAGGAAAATCCCGGGAAAAGCACATTTTTGGACCGATCGCGAGTGAGCCATTATTGAACTCAAACCCTTATCGGATTTTTACCTGTAATTATTCGGAAAGTTTATGAATTACGTTTTCACATCAAAAGATTATCATTATTTCAATTTTATCAAAATCATGATTGTAATTACCTACTTCAATTAATGAGACAAAATACAAAATTTCTATCGCTGTTTTGTGAGTAATGCGTCATTTTTCAAATTATAATAAATCTAGGTATGTAATTTTGAATTGAAACGTTTTTGATTTGAATAAATCATACAGAATGTAAAATAATATAAGATTTGTAAATTAAAAAAGAAATTGTGATTATTTTCAGAAACACTTTCAAGACGTCAACATGATGACAAATTACTATGGAAGTAAAAACCATTATATTTGTTATTTCGTCCGATTCAAATGCCGATTTTTTTTGATAAAATTTTCAATTCAAATCTAATAAAAGAAACAGAATCAACCATTCGACTAATACAAAGATCCAAAACATTTTTCGAACTATGACTTTTAACCGTATGATATAAAAGTCGCGTGTTGCTCACCGGTCAGATTTCCCTTTTTAATTTAACACAAAAATTACGCTTTCAGCCGAAAAGTGGCACCGATTTTCCTAGTGGAAAAACTAATCGGATTTTCCACAGCGGCCCGCGCATAATAATGTCGCATTAGTGCGGCCAGAATCACTTTCGGCGGATTATTTTTTAACTAAACGATTATTTTATTCCTTTTGTGGGTGTAAATCACGCGATGTTCGCATTTCGTTCGTGAAACAGGCGGCGGCCGTTGTTACAGGATAATGCTGAAACCCGAAGGGTGTGTACGTTTGTACTTGTACGTAAAAAAGGCATGAATGTTAACTAAATCGGGGAACTGCCCCGTAAAAACACCTGGAAATTTATTAAGCTGATCACGCCATTGGAATTACAGATACGAAATTCACTGAATGATGATTTTGATTAATCTACTGTTTCCCAGTTTTGACGTTATCTTACCTGGAAAGTTTATCGTTTGTTTAATTGTCGATTAATATGTTAATGGTTATCTTTAGAATGGGCGAATTGTATAATCACGTATATTTGTTTGCTATCATAGAAAGGATCGATTCGACGTCGTGAGTATCAATGAATAGGTCATTAATTGCTTCAGTACTGTTATTACATTGAAGTTCTTATGATATTGCTAAACTTCCTGATGTATGTGAACAAGTTCGCAAAACAATTTATGATCAACACATACATATACCCTATACTTTATCGACAATTTAATTTAATTTATTATTGTTATGCACAAAATATCTTATGAGTTTGTAACTAAATAGAAATTTACACTCTGCTGTAGTTGATTTTTCATTTGCTGTAAGGAAGTCAAGGAGCAAATGGAGGGTGAACGTCTTATCTGAACTCGATCCTTGCACCCCTGATTTATATGAGCCAGGATACGCCTACCATTAAAAGGTGGATCGTTTGTGTTAGCACATGCTATCCTAACTATAACTGAACCGAACGCAAAACCGTTAAAAACAGACGCCCTTACCCATTTACCTATCGATATGAAAAGTGAAAAAAAAAAAAATAAACGAAACGAACGAAAATAATTACAGAATTTGTATTCAGAAATTAATCAATTGAATTTAATAAATTTTATAACTATACGATTTTTATGTTTATTATGATGGCTTTAAATTTTTATGAACGCCAATCCAATCACGATATCGATGAATTACTGTAATAGCGCTAAAAGTAATCAACAAGATTTACATCTTATAATGCAATGTAATTTATTAGCTGTCATTTATTTTTCTGATATTGAAAATCGATAAATTTCAACAAACGAGTCAATTCAAATCATCATTCATTTACGATTCTCATTCTATATAATAAAAATCATCCTTTCGAAAAACGCAATCGAATTATATGAAAGCATGTTCGTTTGAAAACTAAATAAAATATGTTACTTTTATCAAAATCATAGAAATAGATAAAATCGATCATATAAAATTTACATTTCAGATTTTTATTAGATTGCATTATTCAATGTCTAAATAAAAACGAAATATTTCATTCACCCATAACATATCGATACGGAAAATCGCCCAATTTTCTCCAAGAATTTTCCCATACGAAAGTCTCCAGAAACTCGACACGAACGTCCACCTTTCGAAGAATGCATTTCCCGCCAATGCACTTCGGTTCAATTGAAATCCGACGATAGCACTTGACCTTTGTTTGCGCCCATTGTTCGAAGCAAATAAACAATGCGGAATCGATACGGAACAGTCGGACACATGTATGGGCCGTATATCGCCCCCGGGCTCTCAAACTGGGGGGCGCGCGGAGAAAAACTCGTATTTCACGCAGAGACAATAATATAGCACAATGCGAGTGCTACGTATTTATTTGTTGATTCTATCTTTATGTTTGTACTTCGAAACCGGAGCGAACGCTTTCAATTTGTATTTTAGCGATTGTGATGTTCGGCGAGGTTTTATTTTTTTTTATGGGAATGTTTATGGTGTCGTCATTGCACAACAATGAACCGTGGAATATTGCTCATCGATCTCGCCTTATATTATAAAATTATGTCATTGATAAAATTGGATAAGCGACTTCGAGGCGGCACTTTGTTGTTGCTCGAGAAAATTCCACCGCTCCTCAAATGGTTTATATGAAGATTATACCATTTCCATTTTTTGAAATGTGAAATCGGTGTCAGTGATTCTCAAAGATCATCGAAGTATAGTGAAAAATGGCATGATCTACAGATGGAAGTGATTATGTATCGTAGGTGTGAGAGATTAATTGCAATATTTCAATAGTATCGAATGAAAATGAATAAAAAGATGTTACTAATATTCTTTATGAGAAAATTTTCATTTAACTGTATAATTTTGTTATAAATAGTTTTCAATTAGATACGCAAACAAATTCAGATCATAGTTATTTACAACTAATTATTTTGAAAATAATTAAAAATTAATTAAAAATATTAGCATAAACAATTTAGAGCAGAAAGAGATAGTTAATGAAAACTTTTTAGGGGAAAATAATTCTTTGTATATTACACTATCTAATAAAACAAATTATTCAGATTTCGAAAAAAAAAAACGAAAGATAAGAATCTACATAAGGTTAAAAATTACGATATAAATACAAAAATGAAACTGAGATAAATCAAAGAGATGTGATCCCCGAGGCGAATCGGGAACCCACGTGCGGTGCATTGTATGCACCGGACGCAACAAAAAGACTTTTTACAGACACACACACACACAATCAATGCATTGTTTCGCTAATGCTAAACAAAACCACCAAAAACGATTTATGACCGCCGTAAACACCGCGAAATTTTCGAAACATTAGAATGTTTTTATAAATATATGTTAAAAATCATTTTGTTTTAATAAAAGATTTCAACACATAGTTACCCAATCGAGCGATTCCTGGGTTTCGGCGAACTTTCGATGTAACACTTCCATCTTAGACGACTCCATTTTGATCGTACGATCGCCCTCTGTACTCACCTGTAACAATGCAAAATTACGTTTTTGAACTGTACACGATTTTTGTGCCGGGGATTTAATGCGATTTGGTCCCTCGGCATCCCCTTCTGGCCCTGTAATTATAGTCCTAGACCCGCTAATTAGGTCTTGGCGCCAAGGAGACCAGATCGGCCACTGTTTGTGGTCTCCGGGGCCTGGTCGAGTTCGGAACCAGATGGACGAAAAGGGTCTCACGATTTCGGAGCAGAAAAAGTCCCAAATCTATATATGATTCGTGCGCTAATTTCGATTTTGGGACGGACGTCTTCAATTTTGTTCGTTAAATGTTTTTTTTATTGAGTTTGTATAGGTTGTGATTTTTCGTATGATTTTCTCCAAATTGTTGGGTTGCTAGATTCATTAAGATATCTACGTGTCGTTAAAAAAATATCCGTAATGAGATTAATGAAAACGCATTGCGCTTTTCAATTTTTTTTTGTGTAAAATAAATAAGTATTATTACTTATTAAAAAATATAATTCACGGTCACTTAAATTAAACTAGCTTACTTTCACTTCATTTATTATTCTCAATCATTTGAAATTAAAGTTCTAATTAAAATTAAATGTATGTTCATAAAAATACTGATTATATCGTGTTTTAAGAAGTAATTATCTTCGATTGAAAATAAATAATCTTTTAGTTTTTTTCTATTGCAGTTCAATAAACAAAAAATAATATTATATAAATAACTTTTATATCAATTATTTTATATAAATCATTTAATAATTTTGTTAAAAACATCATTTAAGTAATTTAAATATAAATAAATTTCAACCAATTAAATAAATTCGAAAAAAATGAAAAATTTAAACATTTTCACAACACTATAATTGTATTACATTTCATGAAATATTTTAATTAAATATAAAAATTCATTATAAAATGAATTAAAACTAACCTCCCCGTTATATGTAGCGCCATAATCATGAACGGGCACAGTCGACGGCACAATTCTAGAATTCTTTTCTTGCAAATGCGGATAATACGCACAATTCATCATTTCAAAATAACAATTACACAATTCAAAAACGAACAAAAAACACTTTAAATTACATCAAAATACAATTTCGACCGAAACACACATATTCTCGAAAATACACCCAAAACACAAAAATTCCAATCCAAACCCGACAATAACAATCAGAAATATATATTGCGACGATTTTACAATTATCACACGCAAACGTTAACAGTTCAAGAGGAGCACATCGATACGATCGCGGGTTAATGAAACCGTTCGAGAGGAATCAACGCGACTAATTGTATGGTGGGACGGGCGCGGGCGTGATCGGACCACTCAGTGGGGGACCCGAGGACGACCAGAGGGGGTAAACGAGGAAAATGGAGGCTTCGAAGCTTCAACATCATACCGAGATAAATATCAAGGTCGAAACTTTCAATAATTATCGGAAAATTCGATATTTTCCGAAGAAATCGCGGGTATGGGAGGGTATGGGATGCTGGAATTTTTGTCGTATTCAAAACTATTTTTTTGTATTAAATAATATTATTTTTAATATAAAATGTTTATAATAATAATATAAGTAGTTTGAATATTTAAAAATTATTAATAATTATTTTTATGGGAGTGTGAAAATTGAAAATTTTCTTTTCTGTGTGATTATGTCGGTGAGTGTTTTTCGAGGTTCGGAATGAATTTGTGCACTGTAACGTATCAAATTCTCAAATTGTTTTTATTGATTCGTAATCTGTAACGTATGGCAGTGTTATAATTGAAAAATTTGACGTTGTCGCGTCGTAATTTGGTTGTGAAAAACCCTGTTATTTTCACGTGCGCGTACGAATCGGCCGCGTTGTGACCGCGCGCCCATTAAGTTAAACGTAACCATCAATTATTGCTACAATACGGAAAATTTCAAAACGATTTTCTCATTGTCGCTCGTGCTACGATTATTATTTTCTAAAATGAAAAACGAAGCCTTCGTATCGTTTCCATTGAATTATGATACGCGTGTCGCTTTTCAATCGCCGATTTAGATTTACATATTTTCTTTTCAACCTTTCATTTCGAACATCGACGTAATTCCATTGACAGTTTCAACCAAATTACCTCATTCGAAAAATATCGTTTCACATCTCATAATAAATATTTTTTATTGGAAAATTTTACACTAATAAATTATCCCCTATATATAATAGCGGATTTCTGTGTGTCTGTGTCGATGACGCTCGCGACTTTAAAATGATCGGTCCGTCGATACAATCGCTTTTTCGAATTATTCAATAGAAAAAATATTCATTCGTTTTCATTCAAATTGGGTACCAAATCGGGTATGATTACCAAACAAACTTATATTCTGGACACAGTTATAAAATGTTTTTGCATAGATATATTTAATTTTCATTTAATTACGTAAAAATATGGTTATCAATTCACAACCGTCGTTATTAACATCGGGCCTATATACTAGTCTTTATATAATAAACATACAATATAACTAGAAAATATAAAAAATAAACTCACATAAACTCATAAACTCAATCGGAAATTGCAACTTTTGACACTTTTGCAAATCATTAGCGTTCTGAGCTATATATAAAATGTTCGGGGGCGTGTTTCGTACTTTTGTCGCGATCGTCATCCTGGCTTCCATATGCAATTCGCATATAACATTTAGATGAATGGAAAAGGACGACAAAAGTTCAGGATAATGAGGGGGGCCGCCCCGCGCCCCTCCCACGCAGCTGGTCCAGGTGGCACACGCCCCCGGGGGCTCAGCCCCACCCAGTTTTTCATATAAAATCTATGGGAAGGCTCAAATTTCGGTCGCCCCCTGAAACGTGTTTAGATGTTAGACACGTGCTATGTGCAAAAATAATGTCGATGCAAATTTGATTGAAACGCAATTTCCTATCAGTAATGAATTAAAATTGGTGTTTGGTCGTTAATGGACTTTTTTATAATGAATAGATTTTATATGAATATAAATAGATAGTAAATAAGGCGAATCTGAAGATTTTAATTAGAAATATTAAATTAATCTAAAATTTAACATGGATCGTCGATGTTTTGAAAATTTCGTTCGTAAACTTTTTTATTTCCTAGATTTTTGTATATTTCACACATTCTAATAAACAAATATATACTTTTCATATAAAAAAGATGCACGAAATTCAATCGCGTGCCGCATTTTTTTTAATCTTTTGATACTTAGTCAACAAAATGAACTGTTACGCATTGTTCACCTCCCGTTCCAATAATGGCATCCCGTCGCGTCCCTTTTCTTCGACATAATAACGCTTGCATTATTCCGTCAATATTATATATTATTATCGTATTCTTTTCGCACAAAGACGACACGCAGGCCGAAAGTGGCACCCGTGCTTTTTTAACACACGAAATAAAATAACAATAAACGTAGAAAAAAGACCCGCCGCAGCCAGAAGAAGGAAACTCGCCGCGGAAAATGGCCGAAACTGGACTTGAAAAGGGGTGGATTTTTGTTTCGCACGGGGAGGGATTTTCGAAAAAATAAAAGCGGGTCGTTGAAAAATAATATGAAAAAAAAACGGTAATCGAACACCCCTTTCCGGTCGGCGGTTGTATTGTTGCGGATGCTAGTTGAATGGGGTGTTTTGTACCAAAGCGCGATCGTTGCATACGAATTGTTGCGAAAAAGTGGGCGTCGACGGGACCCCCGTTCGTGACGATATTGTTGCATTGTGATTCGTTTTCTGTGTCTGTAAATTGTCGTTTTGTCTGTATAATATATGAGAATGTATAGTATTTCCATTTTGTTTACAAAAAAAAAAAAAAAATGTATATATATTTCAGTTTCATAGGAAGAGTTTATAAAATATAACCTGTTTATATATTAATGAAACGGTACCGAATGTTACAAATCGCTAAAAATGATTTGAAAATGCTTAGTAATTAAGATGGTTGAAATTTTTCATCAAATTTAATAACACAGTTATTACGGCTCAAAATAGACATAAACTGTTGATTCCTTATTCAATATTAACACGCATAATAAATATCATGACAAAATAATAGGGCAAATCGGCGAAAAAGTCGCCGAAAATTTATTTTTCATTAGTTTTCGTAACAAAGGAATTAATACTCAAATGCGACATAAAATATGCACAATTACGAAATTAACGGCCGGTAATTATATATATACGCGGGGCTGAACTGTGAAATATGTCAATGGCGCACCGTTTACCAGTTTAACTGCTGACTACCATGAAAGCTCTCTGCTCTTTCTCCAGCCGACATTTCGCGTTGTTTCGTTGTCGAAAAATGGCTTTTCAGCCGAAGCCTGAGCGAGCCGAGGAAGGCCTGGGATATCCGACAAACACGAAAGGTTAACGACGAAACGCACCGTTGGTAATTAATCAACGGCATTACGTTAATTATAGGGTCTACGATTTCAACAACCCGAAATTAGGCGGCCATAGATCAGGAACTGCGCACCAAATGAGGCCACATTTACGTATAAAAATAGACCTAAACGAGTACGTTTTCATGAATTTATCGGTTTTTCATTGGCGTTTCAATTCTGTATCGATTCGCGATTTGTGTATCTTCAGAATTTTGAAGTATGTTTTTTTTGTGTTTTAAATTTGATTTGTGTTAAATTATGGGAATTAATTATGAAAATGAGCCGTGCATGACGTTATTAAAAATTTTAATTAAACTTTAATATATATGAAGAGTTTCAACGAACGCTCAAAGCGATAATTCGCAACCCACTAGTTTGCGATAAAATCTATACAGCTTACGCAACCGTACAATTAATCATGTAAATTGTACTTATTTTACATAAACATAGGAATTTACTTGTTATAATGTGACACATTGAAAACGTTTTAATTACAAAAATAACACTTAAGAAAACAGAGGCCGACCGCTTTGATGGATGTAGTTTACTTGAGCGCGAAACGATTTTTCCCACAGACACTGTTATTATGCGTATATTTATGAACACTAGGATTAAAGAATGTTATGTCCATGGTATGAAAAAGCATTCAAAGTTCTAAATTTATTAGGTGTCCGCAGGATTATCATCTTAAAACGTACAAAGCTGATAAAAGCTCCCGCGGGGAAAACTCACAATGGCTGCCACCCGGTGGCACAGTGACACGATAATGCGTTGCAGTTCACAGGCTATAATTCAATAAATGACAATAACAAAGGGCCGGAGTGCAGAAAAAAGCGGTCGTCTACAAAAGGGGTTGTTTTCATGCGCATAGTACGAGTTACTGGCCTCGTGCTTTGGAAGCGAAATTTCCCGCAGAGAAAAGCGGCATCGTTATTAGTGCATAGGGGATGAAAAAAATTAAATGTAGCAATTGTTGAATATTATAAATGATTCCAAATAAATATTTCAGATGTATATGTATAATTAGTGAGTTTTTCCTCGAGCAGCTTACGTAAAAGGGCGTATAGGAAATCTAATTTTAATCAATCTAACAATACGAATTCTCAACGGCAAAAATGCGTTCTCGGAAATCGTGTACAGTACGGCACGAAAATAATTTTCTTCTCGAAACGACGATTTTATCTTCGTTTGACTTATGACCGATCGAACGGCCGACAACGCGGCGAACAACCGAAAATAATAAATTTTATCAAAACGAAAAAAAAAATCTAATCAAAATAAATCCAATGAATTTTAATTAGTGTACGTTTCACCACAAACGATGGACATAGACGTGCATGCTAATTATAATTATTAATCACAAAAATATAATAGAGTTTCACGTGAAAAATCCAAATTCGTTAATTAAATGCATTTAAATATTTTGACAATCAACTTACGCATATAATGGGGTCGGTTTTAATTAGTTCGTACGCGTTTAGAGACCGAAAGCCATCTTGCTATCGAAATACGCCCACTTTTAATTATCCGGCACATATCTTCTTGCTGGTATATTACGGACTGGTCGACTTGACTTAAAGAGTTAATCCATGGCGAATTTTATGATGTTGTATTATATCGGAATGGAGTAAAATTCGAAAGGTATGCACATAATCAATTCAGTTTTCTTGAGAGTTTGCATTTAAATCATAATTAAAGCGTGTTCAGTAGAGGCGTTAAATTGCAAGTCGTGTCTAGTGTAAAATCATATTTAATTAAGGGTTGCATGTCAATTAAATTTAATTTGAAATATATATGTATATGTTAAGAAAGATCATGCTCATCTATTTGGAATTTATACTGTGAGAATATTTCATTGGAAATTTCAGTGAGCCATACTTGGCTGTTGATCTGAAGAGAAATCGTGCTGGTTTTATATTTATAGCATTGTTTATTTATATTGCTAAAATAAAATTGAAAATGGGACATAAAGTTTTATTGGATCGAGAATCGCGCGGTGAGTCGAACGATGAAATCGATAATGAAAACTAACTGTTTGACCGACAAATGAATTTATAATACATGAAACTTTCCAACATCAAAAATCGCCCCTACTAAAACTTATAATGCGGTTCGATTTAAAATTTAATTAAATTAAAAACAAAAAACGAAATACTCTCATATTAATCGATCCATAAAAGAGGATCTTGCACGCACGTCGATTCAAATTATCTTTTATCTCGACATCGAACACTTGGATCGCCGCACATAAAAAAGCACAATGAACCATAAAAAATACACACACACCATATTTTGACATTTTTTCAACTTGTATTATAATTGACCATTCGCATTACGCTCGCGAGCCGAACTAGACGCCATTCATCACATCTTTTATAATTACCAATAAATAAGACTCGCCTTTTTCGTCCGTTCCTTTTTAATGAATTTAATTAACGAAACCGCATTCGTATTAAGCCACAATACACACACACGCCAGATCGACACCGGAGCAATTAATGAACAATTTTTTCGGTACGAATCGAAAAAGTTTCGTACGTAAAAGCGAGTCCCTTGGCTTCCCTCCGATTGTATAACAGCGCGCGCGGCGAACACGAAACCTTTATAAATCACAATTATTATCGCGATTAAAACGTCCGTGAAACCATATTTTATGTACGTGTACCGGCGAGCCAACACACTTTGATATATTGGGCTTTTGTTTCTCAAGTCTTCTCTCCTCTATATTACATTAGTATAACGAAAAATATCGAAGCGCTCCATCTCCGTTGGCCGGTTGCTGTCGGCTGCTCGGTGCTCGGTACCAATTAAACGGGTCCCATCGGTCGCTTTGTTTTTCATCTACAGCTTAATTTTCCACATCATTTTTGTACTGTGTCCAATTTCGAGATCGTATTTTATCTGTACAATTGTTTTCGATTCAAATAAATTCATGTGCAGTGCGCTAAACTGTTGTACGAAGTCGATCTGTTCAGAAAACTTTTCAAAAAATTTTCCTTCAATCGACGATTTCTGATTCATTTTTATTTTCCATATTGATAACTTTCTGAAACGTCATTTCGTCAATTTCTTATGAAACATTATTTTCAATAAAAAAAAAACACGGAAAATCCGAAAAAAATTCTATAAAATACTTAATCGGAATCGATTCCTCGTTCCACGATGATTCAATTCATTGGAAATATTATATATTGAATTAGATTCGAATTCATAAAAAAATATGAAATTTTATAAATATATTTACGAGTATATTTCCTCAATCATCAGTCATATATATATATTCCCAGAGACGCTTTGTGAAAAAAACGAAATGAAAAATAAAATTCAACGTTTTGCAAAACAAACTCGACGTTTTTTTACGTACATCTTTTGATGATAATTTACAAAAGCGGGTCCATTTTCACACACGCGCACCCATAACAGTTCCGTCCATTAATCATTCGTTTTGTATGGAGACCTCTGGATAAATACCATCCACAATGAGCATCAATATCCATCATCATCCGCATCCATCCACCATTTCATCCTCACTCTTATGAAAGAGTTGCTCTGCACATTTACGATTTTCCCACCGCTGAGCTCATTAAACCAAATTATATCCGCGTAAAAAATAAAACTCGTGCTTTGTCAGCATACGTGCACAACCAAAATTGTTTATTTTTCTATTATTTATCATGATAATTTTAATATTGAATCTTTTTATATTTTTAAAATATTATTAATGTTATAGTTTCAGTATTGTGAAAATAGTTTTAGAATGTTTGAATGATCAATATATTTTTTTAATTAAATCAAATTAAAATGATTTGATTTTGTGGGGTCGTTGAGCACTTCTGGCCGAGAAAGAAATAATCTCAATCGACACTGAAAATTTTTGTTATTGTTAATTATCGGTTGCCGCTAGAGAGTCGGCAACCCCACAATTAACATTGCCAAAGGATCGAAAAGATCCTTCTTGCGATGATGATGATCTCCGATGAGAATCTACCCTCGGTGGAATGAGCCCTGAGGCTTTCGTCGGGAGTTAGAGAAAAACCGCTCCTTCGCCTATTTTTAATACACTCCAAATTACCACCGGCCTACATATCACGTTTTTTTGATGCGTTTTCACATATAACACACTCCGGTGAATTTTTCGTACGGTGAAATGAATTATAGAAACATCCGTATAATTATATGTAATTTATAATTTTCGGTTTCGACCGTTTTTACCACCTTTTGACGGGCACTCGGAATGTTCGCCGAATGATTTTTTCGTATCGCACAAACGTTTCGGATTCTCAAAATAAATACGATTTGATGTGTAAAATATATGTAATTATGCGTTTGATTGATTTATATCAACTCGCTGTGCTTCAACATCTGCTTAATTTCGCTCAATTCGAATCATTAATTCCACGTGTGGAACTATTAAACATTTATTTATAATTTATAAGAAGTCTAATCGATAAATTATATGAATTATCGCCCGAATTGGTAGTTCATCCTCGTAACTCATACTTTATACGATTAACTTCATTTTTCATATTATTGTATAACTTCTATCCTTTTTTTATTGTAGTAAATTTTTAATAAAATACATACAGTAACCGAACTTCAAACCAAGACATTTAAAAACAAAATTTTGAAATTTTCATCACACAAAACCTCAATATGACCAAAGCCCGAATACATATCAAATTTTTCATACAATCGCCATTGATACGACACACAAAGACACCGCTCGAACAAAACAAACCTCACACACAAAAAACCATAACACCACCAAACGACAAACAGCCCACAGTCCCGAAAAGCGACCAACACCATCACAACCACCCACATCCAACGCTCGAGCCCAACAAACACAACAAGAACACAATAGTTCGAATGCAATCGAGTACATGTAGATAGGGTGCAGGGGGGTTTTCGTCTGCCATAAGTCTCGACGAGCTGGGCCCGGGTCGCGGGCCCCGGCCCCTGTAATTAAACGGCCCTACCCTGTAATTAGGGCCAGTAAATTTCTGGCCGGGGACCCTCTCGCTACGGGCCCCGCGCCATATATTATAATGCGAGACACTCGACGTATACGCGGGGATGTGTGTATAATATAACGTAATACGTGTGTGACTAATGCGGTTCGATGTGTACGTGGACAGGGGTGGTATCGGTAGGTGACATGTATCTTTCGGGTTTTGAGTTTTGAATTGATGTTGATTTTTTGTATAATTTAATTGTGGAATTGTAATAACGTTATGCATGTGTTCGATTTATGTGGATCGATGATATATATGATAATTCATTAAATATATCTTTTGGTGTTTGAGTGTATAATTTTGATAAATATTATTATAAAGGTGAAGAAAGGTTAAATTCATAATAGATATCCTGTTCGTTTTAAATTTCCTATGAATTGCATAAATGAAATCAAAAAAATTTTATGACTTATTTTCAACAGCTATAATCTTATTGTTTTATGATGACAAATCAATTCTTGATTCTTAACTCATTTATTTATGCAATGATTCATTGAATTTTCGATCAATCTAATAAAATATTTTCAGAATACTTACATATAAAAAAATATTATATTTTACAATCAAATACGATATACGTGTAAATTTCAAATTTCAAACCCAACAACGTATATTCAGTGTCAACCCTGATTCTGATACGATTTTTTATAAAGCATCCCGACCGTAATCGTAGATCGTATATCGAATCGACCAATATCGAATATTACGACCGTGCCTCATCTCGTGAAACCTCAAGTATGAAAAACACGAACAAAACGTGTGAAACGCCCGGCAACAAACAACGCACGGCCCCACATTGTACCGCACGGCCATTTTCAACACAAACACACTCCGATAGAGCGATTTGTAAAAATCCAAAACGCGACCGATTATCCGACAACGGCGCGCATTCCCGGATTCGTGGAGGTTTCGTCGGGACGTGGCCGTTTTCAGCGGCGGCCCATAACTGCAAATTGAAATCACGTAGCGGCCATCTCGGCGCGGCGGTAATGGGCGACGTAATGCGCGGTTACGGCCGCGTTTATTGTGCGCGCGCGCATGTGTAAACACCGACGTGCGCATGCGCGCGCGCGAGCTTTTGAAAAGCTTCCGGATGTGTGTGTGTGTGTGTGTGTGTGTGTGTGCGTCCGTCGTATGTTGGTGTCGAGGGTTTTGGGTGTGTGTTTGTTTTATTCAGATTGATGGGAGATTTGAGTGTTTATATGTTACGCGATGTAATCGAAGCGATCCAAGCCACGAAATAGGCAGAAATTTAGGCCAGGCGCCCACTGCGATTTGTAGTCGCGGCGGTCGTTTAGTCGCGAAAGTGGAACGCATTGTTTTAGGTTGAAGTGCGTCCATATACCATATGGGCGCACTTCGATCTAAAATAATGCGTTCCATTTTCGCGACTAAACAATCGCCACGACTACAAATCGCAATGGGCGCCTGGCCTTAACGTCGTCGTCGAAGTTGTAGGGTCATCTATTTGTCTAGCTTTTTATGTATTTTCGCCAAGATTTGAGCTTTACCTTTGATTCCAAACACTTTCTGATTCATGGTTTTAGAAGTGTCAATAGTTAAGTTAGGTTGGATTAAAAAAATTTGTATTTTTATGCTCAAATTTGTATCTACAAGGCTAAAGTTTCTACAGAAAAAAAGTTCTAATTTCAGACAGTGAAATATCAACAAAACATTTTCCTACTATATGCAGGTTGGATTCAAAATTTTTGTAGTGTTAAGCTCATATTGTTATCTATAATACAAGGCTAAAGTTTCTTAAGTCGAAAAAGAAGTTTAATTTTCAGACATTAACAAAACATTTTCCCACTATATACAGTTTGCATACGACACAAAACTTTTTGTGTTGTATGCAAATGTAGCAATTTCACAAACGAAGCGTAAATAGTAAATCTTCATTTCCACAAGTGAAAATATATACAGTTCGTACATATGTATTTAACAATAAGCTTAACTGAAACATT
>JAOXNN020000055.1:5702624-5714293 GCA_028571205.2 Hydropsyche betteni | reverse complement strand
GTAAAAAATGAACAAACAAAACGAAAAAACGAATTAGCATGTGACGCACGACATTCCCACAGGCGAACGATAATCAATTTCCATACGAATATCATAAACTTCACGCGCAACGAGACACCAAAAACGCACAAGACCAATTTATTAGACAACCAACAATCCAATGAATGAGTAGACCTAAAATACTCGATTCCATAATACACGTATATTTCTTTAAACAATTCCCAATCCAAAGAAAGAATAAACTGAAAACTTTCATTAACATATCATCATCAACAAAGCTTCGACATTTTCTCAACAAAATAATTTGAATAAACATACACAAAACATGCACAATGCTCAAGCAACGGACCATATGATTTAAAATAATTTAATCCACCACTACACGAGAAAAACCCATACATTTTCCAACAGTAAAACGAAAGCTCTAAGTTCGGGTCGAGGCGTGCCGACCCATGGCAATCACCGTTCCGATCAGAGGCTCGATATTTCAACGCGGCGGTAATATTGACTACTTACCGACACCTCTAGATTGTCTCGGTGCGATTTTGCAACAAGATGTGCAATAAGTGCAAGAATGCGCCGCGTACGTGACCTTTATTTCGACGCTTTTCGCAATCGGCAAGGAGCTTTTTCCCACATAATGGCCGCGCGATAAAGAAAGCTCGCCGTATCGTGAGAGCCGGCGCTTTCGCGGAGGCTGCCTTTATTTTGCTAGGGTTGTTCGGTTGATGTGTGCAAATTGTTGTTGCGGATTCGGTCTGTTGATTTGAAAAAAATCGATCGTCTTTTTGTGGATCGTGTAGTTTATTTTTGATGAAAAAGTTTTAAATGGTTGAAAGATTTGAGTTCGAGATTAAATGTCATGTGAATTATCTTGGGTTTAAATTGAAATAATAACATATATTATTTAATGTTTGTATCAAAAAATATATAATTGTGATGAATAATGAATTATTTAATATTTGAAAAAAATTCTGAAAATTTGCAATTATCGTGTTATTACTATCAATCGAAACGTATAATTATAATAAAAAAACAACTTTGTCGAAGTCTCACTGAATAAATTGAATTTTATTTTAACACTTGTGTGTCAAATTACATAACAAAAACGATATAATTCCATATTACGACCGAAATCTTTTTTTCAGCATTATTTTCAAAACACAAACACATTTTTTTTCGAATAATAATGCAAATGCATATTCCGACATGTACGAAAACATCTTTTTTCGAAACGGCTCTCATTTTGTTCATTTTTCAATGAATTTTTTCAACGAGAAATATGCACATGCGCGCATTATGTACTATTAGAAATCATTATAGATCGGCGTCCAGATACAGCCCAATTTTTTCCTCGAACATACACACGATTTTTTCCACCGCTTCTCAAACTATACATCTGCTCGCGCCCCCCTTCCAACCCCCTCGCCTAGCAGACCGGCTCGATATTAATTATATCTAAACGCTTGAAAATATTCAAATTAATCAAAATTACGCGCGGACGCGGCCATTTGACCGCGGTTCGCTGGGTCTCGCGGCCATTAACCGTTCGTTGGTTTTAATTAAAAATTACTCGCATATGTGTGTACACTGAGGCCGATGTGGAAAATTATTTATAAATTAATTATATTTTATATGGTATTAATGCGACGCGGACCGGTCTAACCGCTGAACTCTCAAGGGTGGTGCGCACTAGTGTCATCAATCAATTTAATCGAATTAACGATTTATTTGTTATCGTACGTTGATTACAATTTTTTTATTATCAAATAAAAAATACTATAAAGTGTCGATATAAATTTTATTTGTCGGTCCCATAAAATTAATTAAAATTTTCCGTACTAAAAGCACATCTTTTACGTAATTAAATTTTTCGATTTGTTGAGTGCGAATGGTGGTTTCGATGAAAATTTAATGAAAACTGTTGGCAAAAGAGGGGTAAGTAAAGTGGCAAAAGGGGTTGACGATTTATTTTGAGCGAGATCTGTTCCGGATATACGCCGCGTGCAACAATGAACCGAAACAATGGACAACACCAACCTTTCATTGCTGGCTTTGAACGCCGTGGAGAATTAATATAAATTCGTGGGGTGCTACGGACCCCGTCGTTGATCCACCTAATGTCTAATGGACTAAAGGGCTCGTGCCTTCAACGATAATCTAAACCCATGGAAGTGTCGTGTGTGGTTTCAATTTTTCAAATATTAAAATACATAACGAGTTTTCACATTATAAATATCACTCGAATTCAAAGACAACTTATATTTTTTGCTTTAGGATTCATTATTTTAATATTAAATATATAATTTATATGATGACACCACGAGCCGCAATCGAATTTTCACAAGACAATAAACGAGGGTGTTGAAGGGTGAAAATCCGAGGTTAAAACCGCAATTGAACCCTAGACTTCAACCCTCCGTTGTTAACTCGAGCACCGAATTGTTAAACCTCAGTATGGGAAAACGCAAAAATATCAACACATAGCTGCGAATCGGGAGCAAAAACGCGTTTAAAATTCGCAAAGCAAAATCTCGTCTTCCGAGACTATTGTTCGCTATTAAAAAAAAAAACGAATTCTTAAGTGGGCCCGTGGGTGGGAAAAACCTTCCTCGGAGCTTTTCGAAAGCTCCGCCGCTTCATTATACTTGCAAACGGCCACGTTTACAAACAACCGAGACCAATTTTCCCATTTGCACAATGCACTCGACATGACCAACCGAACAGGTGTCGGACCCGAATTTCGAATCCCGAAATATTCGCGAAATTATCATTGCGAACGTTTCGTGCTTTTCCGAGTGATATTTCGCGAAGATTGGCCATTATTTCGAAAACGTTTTCTTCGAATCGAGTATTCCGAAACCATCTATAATTGTATGCAAAACTTGCAACATTGTATAATAAAAATTTCAAATATATTATATATAAATTGTTGAGCGGTTGATTTTTACTCATCGCACGTAATTTCTTCGAGCACGTTTCAAAGCGCACCCATCACATGCACAATGGCGATGAATTTGCTGCATTCTGAATTAGAATTTGCATATCGGCAACTTCTAAGATCACCGCATTTGCATATCGTCCCTGTGATGAACGAGCAACGTAGCGCACCGTCATTAGACCGACACACAACCTCCCTTTTTCGTGCCCTATTTTCGGATTTTCCTTTCGACTGAACCCGGAAAAACTTTGCTCAAAGATAACCCGACGTACTTTGCTGATTTACATAGCGCAAAATGAACATCCGATTTAATAGAAATTCGCTTTAGTTTGAATTCGTTATTTTGGCATTTAACATTGTTTCGTCAACGCATGGGCGGCTTCCGACCGATTTTTTTCTATAGATCCGATTGAAATTCATCGATTTTTATCCCACAGCTTGAGAAGAATGCTTCTAAATGTGATATAATAGTATGCGAGCGAGTATTAGACGTCATTGTATTTAGATTCAGGCACGACAATGATGGGCGGGCGCGGGCGCGAACTCGCCCATTATAGCCCAACCGATCGTGTTGACTATTTATTAAATGCCGCCTATGTTGCCCAACATCTGTGCCAAGATGAAAGGCGGCCGACAAATGTATGTATGCATAAAATATTTATCGACAATGATGCGACGTTTCTAATCGCCGCCATTGTAACGTTGACAGGCGGGAATTCGGAAAATTTCATGCTTTCGCGGGCTACAGGTGGATGGATTATCTTATTCATTTATTTATTATTTATTGATCTGATATATTTATTATTGAAATATTGTATATGTTTTTTGTATAATGTATTTGTTCGGTGACTTATAAGGTTATGAAAATTTATTGCCGTTCTCGAGAGTTATATTTTTAGTTGTATAAGGATCTTCACCTTCTTTATCTGAGGTCGCAATATATCCACTATAGTCAAAACATATCCTCTGTATTGAGTTCAGCTTAATGCATCGATTTGTGCATATTTCACCCTTGTAAGTCGAGGGTTGTGCACGCGTCGTAGCACGTGTCTATAGGGCGACCGGCGCATTTGTATTCATCCTTCGACCATAAAATAATAATTCATTGCCCTGAAGGCTATCGATCTTTCCCTCATATTCACATATATGGAATTCAGAATCAAAACTTACAATCTCGAAACAATAAATCATTATATTATTCAACGATTCTTCCTTTAACTTACAATCAGATTCAAAACACCAAATAAATCACTTAACGCAACAATTTCATTTATACATAAAAAAAAATTTTTTTACTATAATATCAAATTATTTATTTTAGTTCTAAGCCCCCGAAATACAACTAACCGAAAATTATTCTAAAAAAAATGAAACGTTAATCCGATAAAGAGCGTAGATTGGATCTCAAGTATCCCATCCCTCGTTCTGGCCCATCTTCGCCCCATTTATTCGCACTGATTAATTGAATGGGGGATACTGCATTTTGCGGACGCACTTCGCAGCCTATTTATCAGATTATCGTTTGATTTTCTTGTGTTTGATCACTCTGCGCTACGCACCCTGTTGTAATTATGCTGCTCTTTGAAATGTGGGTCGCCGATTCGTTATGTCATGAATGTCTAATGTGCGCTTAATCAAAACGCATAATCGGATTATGGTAACGAATTTGTGGGAATATATTGCAAATTATATTTGCTATATAAATATGAGACTTTTGATATTCATTAATTATAATTTGAATATAAAATCAATATAGTGGACACCAATATTCATTCTTCAATCAACCACCATTGAGCGTATACTAAATGGGCACAAAACGTGACCCATTCGTGGGATCATCATCAAAGTCGAGTGCACCAAATGATCGCACAAGCCCTGCGGCTAAAATCAAAACTTTCAGAACGACCCTATCGAATCTATTTGCGCATGTGATTGTCGAAAATCGCAGGGCGAACCCTCGCCCCATTACGCTAATGCAAACAATAAATATACGCCACGTTGTCGCAGTTAAATGTATAATGTTGAAGGATCATTCGATTTGTGAACTGAAATCATTTCGATTGAAAAAAGAATCATCTATTATTATGAAAAATAAAATTGTGAAGCGATATTATAGAACTAATAAATATTGTTGAGTGAATGAATGTTGTATTGATAGATGAATGGACAAAAACTTTATGTTATATTGTATCTTTTGAATAGACCATAAAACAAATATTTAAATTTATCTAATGTTTTTTTGTCAATATAAATATTCAAAATGATCTATGAATGTTCGTTTATTAAATTTATGAAAATTATAGTTTTCAACATCGTTCGATTACAAATATAAAATTTGTAAATAAATTTCACTATATGAATGCAAATTTATTGAATTGATATTTACAAAATATGATTTTATATTTCAGAATATTTTATAAGAAAAATTTCGAAGCAATTTCATGAAAGCAAAAGTGGCAATATCTCGAGGCATCGAACGAGATACATCCAATCCTTTTTGATACCTTTGGGGCATAATGATTTATATCGTGGTCATAACACAAGAGCACACGACAAAAGGCCATCACCGAGCAAATTGAGCCCATCCGATGCAGGAAGGTCAAATTCCTTCCTGCAAAATACCGAATTGGGATTCGGCGTGCAATTTCCAAGAAAAACGGTAATGACAAGATCACGGCTCTTCCGCGGAATCGTTCAGAGTTCACACGTCGTTTTGTTCTGATTGTTGTTGCCGTTGTTGTTATTCTTAATGTTAAGATGGGGTCAATACGAATTTCGATGGTCCCTTTTATGGGAGAACGAAAATGTGCCCGTAAAATCGTAGACGATTCGTCGTTTCGGTGCCCTGGGCGGAGGCCGTCCCGAACAACGAAATTATCCTTCTTATACTGTAATATATAAACATCATTATGCATTATTATTATAATAATATTACGATCGAAAATAATAATAAATAAAAATGTGTGTGTGTAAGCAGTAAAATAAAACGTGCGGATTCTTCTCACGACTAACGTCTATCACGGTCGGGACTCGATAATGCGTCATCGCTTTTTTATTTGTTTAAATAGTTTGAAAATTTTATAACGATATTGTTTTAAATTTTGCTATCAGAAACGTGTTTTAGATTGTCGATAAAATTGAAAAAAAAAAATGAAAATATTTTTCATAAGATAATTATTATAATATTTTTTGCAGCGTATTGTATTATATTATATATTTTTAAAAAGTATCGCGGATTAGTTGAAAATTACTCTTAATTTATTCAATTCATATGTAACAGAAAACAATGGGTTTTTCGCAAATTATTAAGAAAGGTTTTATTTTTTGACGTCAATGATTATCACCCATTTTTATTTTCTGAGGATATTTTCGATTAAAAAAAGTCACGCTTGCAACATAACGTAAGTAGAACTAGATCAACGGATAAAGCTCGAATAATTTAATAATAATTAATTTGAATTTGCATAAATAAGTAAAACAAAAAAAAACGCATCGCTGTTGTGTTTATGGACTTTCTTTGTTCTCAACAAACAAGAACGTAACAATTATACGGTTCGTGTAAATGCAAAATATTGTTGCACTTAATTGCTCGAAATCTTCGCATGACCGACGAAAAATCACACGATTCGAAGAATAATAAAATCCAAATCTAACACAAAAAAACAACGAATAATAACTTCGAACGATACAATTTATATAACAATAGTTACCACAAAAAAAATTGCGGTACTCTTCCGAAACGCTAACTTCAAAAAAACATAGTAACGATTAAAATTTTCACAATTTTCAACGATCTGCAAAAAACATAAGCTTTCACCCACAACATATTATGCACTGAGGGTGTTGAAAGTCCATTGTGTCGTTATTCAAATGAGTCTCAGCCGATGCAAATTTTCGTTGAAATTACAACAATTATGCGCGTCGATTGACGGGAAAGAAGACACTAACACGCACCACCATTAAATTATTATATTTCATCTATAAAACATACGCACGTATGCGGCTCCCCTGCCGTAAATCAATTAATTAAAATTACAAGAGGCCGCATCACAATAAAAATTTTCACCATAATTTACGATGTGAAATAAATTCATCGCAAATTGCGCGCGGCCGCGCCGCCATTACCGACACGATATAAATTTCCCGGATGCGCCTTCAAAATAGCGACAGTCTTTTAACTTTTCATAGTGCGATGCTAAATTTTCGCATGATTACCATGAGTCGATTCGAGGAAATTGATCAATTTTGATTTAAATCAATTTTTGCATCTCGGATAAAATCGATCATATTCTTAGGGCAATGTATTTAATTTAACATTTTATTATTTTTAAATAATTATCTATATATAAATATTTCTATTATAACAACAGTACAATTAAATAATTTATAAACGATGCTTTCACCGATAAAGGTTTTTTTATTCAAATTTGATTTCAATGGAAGAATCATTCGGTGTTTGATGGATGAGTATAATACGCGCTTCGAACAGTAGCTACGTTGTATAGAAATTATATACAAGCGTAATTCTTATTCGAACGTATAAAAAAAATGTTTTTTCTCAAGTCTTCTTCTAATTAGAGTAATAAATTAATTGCTGCCCGTGCGTGTACTATAGTGAATGACGAACGAGCATCGTTGTAAAACCATCCATTTATTACACATATCGACACGTATTTAATACGCTTTTCCATTCCACTAACCGCGATCCAGTTTTAACCCCGCAACAGTTCAAAAATTGCGATTTTTCACAACCGACTTTTCAAAATTAGCACTGTGCGACATTTCAACATCTTAATTATTCCACCTGTCCGCGGCTTTTACTCATCACGATCGTAATCAAAGACCCCATAATAAACGGGTCGTGTGCACTGTTGCACATTTGACGTGAAATGGTTAATTTATTGACCGCCGAGCTCGGTCAATTTGTCGATTTTCCAACCGACAGCTGAAGCCTAATCATACCCATTAAAAAATCATCATTAAAATGCGCCGAGGTCTTTCTCGAATTTAAATTTTGAAACTATCGCTTCGATTGATTTTGCATCGGTGAATTCGTATGTCATCGTGTTGAAACGCTTCAAAGAATGAGTTCAAACGTGCGAAAGTTTCGCGCCTTTGCATACGAAAAATGTATGAAGGGGGGTCTCAGCACGCGCACGGAGCTTCACCGGCGTGTCATTAAAACTGCAAATAAGTGCAATTTTCCTTAGCTAAATTATATGCAATTAAAATGCGGTTGCAACGTGTGCAATGAACACAACAACGTATCCGCGTTAACGGATTCACTACGACGGCTAAACCGCGACGATTATGCGCACATATACACAAAATGGTTGCATAAAGTGCATGTGCATCTATCTACCTTTAGGATGAAATATTGAATTGTTAATGGCGCGTTTTCGTCGTTCAATTATGACATTTGCATAAGGGAGTTATTTACGGCCGGGCCGTTTGCATAATTTTATTTTCGCGCCGTTTTTCGTACAAAAGTGCATCCCGCAACGACCCGTGTACTATGAATGAGGTTGTTAGCGTTGGATAAAACCGCTCGTTCATTTTCAACAGCTTTTAGTTACGACACGTGTATTAGTGTTTTTCGAGCATCGACACGTGTTGTGTGATAAAAAATATTTTGGATTAAAAATTCGGTTTTTTTTTAAGAATTTTGATATCTTAAACGACAACGTCTTGTCATGACATCGGTCAACAATCAAAATTCTTCGCTAACTGCGGCTAATTGAGCGCTCGGTTATAATTAACGAGAGTGCTTTCGTACGCGTACGCAACTAATTGAATCTGTTCAAAAATTTTTTCTACTCAACCTTACTCAGCAGTTCTGAAAAATAAGTTCCCGCGATGAAAATAAGCCGTAAATTTAGTGGAAAAAAATTGTTTTTCAAACGATGTCTAGTACTAATCAGTTTATCGAATAAATCCTTCATTAATTCATTAAATATTTACATAAAAATCATCTTCAAATTCGTGCCACGATACGTATGCATAATCGCACTTTTTCCACAACAATTTTCGCATACAAATATCAAAATTATTCACTTCGCATATTTGTTTAATGAGATTGTTGTCATAAATAAATTTCTGTGTTAAAAAACCAATAAATTTCACAGTATATAATTTGAATTGATGAGACACTAATAAATAAAATAATAACATTCATCCACACAGATTTATATTCGACTTGCGGTCGAGTTATCGACGCGCCACAAAACTCAACATGCATTCTCCTCAGCGTTGCATAATGGACCGAAATTGACCAAATAGCACCCTACAAAAAACTCATATCATTGAAAAAACACCGCGTCTACTATAATTAACAAACATACGAAGCATTGCCGATTCGTGGCGAAAAAACGAGCCTCTAGAAAAAAAATACTCTGAAAACACTTCGCAATAGAGTACGAGGTGGATCGGGTGGACCAAAAAAAGCGAAAAAACTCGATCCAATCAATGTTCGAGTCGAAAAAGGCCACGCGTAGATAGATCGATCTATCCGATACATGTTAATGCAGTTAATCGCTTATATCGAAAGCGGGTTTCTGTTTTGATCGGGATCATTATATTAATTGACTCACTATACGTGAACTGTGCGGTCACGACGAGACAACTGGGGGAAGAGGGGGTTTTTTTTAGGAAAAAAAGATTAAAATTTATATATAATAATAAAAATTAATAGGTTTTCCCACGACCGTTCGGATTAGAGGAACCAGTTGTGGCCGATAACGGATCGTACGTACAATTTTCGATAGTGGTGAAACAGGACGACAAGAGAAAATTAAACGATCGAATGGTAGTCGTGAGACACAAAAAAAATTGTTTTCTAGTGACGAAGATTATTAAAGGTTGACGCTTGGTAATAAAAATGATTTATGTAATGCGTTTTTTTTATATATATATACATATTATATATCAATAATTAATATGTAGAGAAGTATTTTGACACTTACGTAGAAGAGATTCGCTTCTCATTCTGTTGCTTAGGCAGATTATGTGCTTACCGGCTGAAACAAAAATAAAACAATTAGTTTATTTATGAAAAACGTGAAAGGCTGTTATTAAAATGTATATTCATTGAAAAACGTTACGGTCAAGTATGATGTTCGAAATATTAAATGTTTTGATGAGAATGTTGCGTTTTTTGTCTGAGAAATATAATATTGAATATTTTTACATATTTAATTGCTTCAAATATGAGATAAATATTATTAAATTATTTTTATGACCATACGCAACACATAAAACGTCCATTATATTTTTTCTAGTCAGATAACCGATGCATCATATATTTCTCAACTTCAGCGATCAGCACCGAAAATCAATTGACCTCTTATCTGACATTTTCTCAGAACATCAAATCAAATTAATACTAACGACCGCGACGGATCGAAAACGTCCAATTTGCAACTTTTTACACTCTCTTCCTTTATCAAATCATCATTTTTTTCCTTAAAAAGGTACTACAGTAAAAAAGTAAGAGGCAGTCCGTTCCGCGTAGGGACTTTCCCTTCACCGAACCTCCCCTTGCGTAAAATATGTCAGATCGTGGTCTCGGGCACTTTGTTACCTGTCACTACTTGGACACGCCATTTTACTAACGCAAACGAGACACGCTTGTTTGATACGCTAATTTGATAATCCCGATTCCAAATAAACATTCGCTTACTGTTTCGTCCGAATCGAAAACTCCCCGGATGACTTTTTTCGTCATGTTCGCTCTGACTTTGTCGTCGATTAAATTTCTCTGATTCAAACAACTCGGAGTCGATTCGGGTTACGCCCGTCTAATTAATATCTTCCGGTTGTGTGTCGGAATCTCTCTTTTGCCGTGCTTAGAAATCGGGTGCATATCAAATCAAATTGCTATAATAATAGCGATTTATAAATAAGTGAAAAAATAAACTCGAATGCGAACGAACGCGTTGCGTTTATGCACGACCGTTAACTTAATTGTACGACATTGTGGTTTTAATTGAACGTAGAGGAAAATGCGTTTTTTCCCTTCGCATATGTCTGTTTGTGTAATGCGAATGATATTCGAAAAGAATATTAGTCGTATCGAATTCTTTATAATTGATAGGTGTATGTGAAAATATCTATGTTGAAGAATTTTTGTTTGTATTTACCAATTTGTGATTTTCATAATCGTTCATGTCAATATCCGGTGTGTTTTATTTATAACGTATTATTATGTTTTTGAAAATTAATCATGATATATTGATCGATATTGACAGGAAGTTTCACTAAGTATTTCCATACAATTTTCATAAAAAAAATAATATCTGATTATCAGCATAAGAACATTTCGTTGAAATAAAAAAATTATCTAACAAAACTGAAATAAATTATAAACATATTATTAACACCTGATAATCGATGAATTAACCGTGACGAATCTATCAATTTTTCCTAATCATATATATTAAACGATATATTTTTAAATCAGTATATTAATAAGCAGATCTGAGTCATCATTTCATCATCAAACACTTGTAAAGCTATATTTTCCTCATCACACTCGTTCCCCTCATTTAACAAAAGATTATTTCAATATTGAGTCACTTTCTATTTATTTATCATCACATACTGATAAAAATTAAACTTTAATTTTTATGAAAATTATAAAAAATAGTATATAAACCCGATGTTAATAACATCGGCTGTGGATTTGTTAAGAAACGGAAAACGATAAAATGTGAAAACCCGATTGTGTGAA
>JAOXNN020000055.1:5664209-5702524 GCA_028571205.2 Hydropsyche betteni | reverse complement strand
TTCTGTTGTTAAAATTCAATAATGAAGATAAATAAAACAAATTATATAAAAAAGTATTTTTTTTTATTTTGATATTTAAATATATAAATTTATCAATATAAATTTTTTCTAATTATTTTTGAACGCTTATAATCTATTTTCACAAAATTAAATCGAATATTTAAATATTTTAAAACCAATAGGCCAGTTTTAATATAGTATAAGGTTGCAAAGGGTTATTGAATTTTGGAAGCTTAGAAATATCAATCAATAAACCTGTCTCCGATCGATAATCCCAGGCTTCCGGTCTTGATAAATATGCATAATAATAGAAATAATTAATGTCCGTCTTAAAATTTTCATATTCAAATTTATATTCGGCGGGTTTTTTTACTATGATTAATAGACCAATCATTAATGGTGACATTACCAATAAAAATATTAATATATAAATAATCTAAACATTTATTATCTTCTTTGGGATAATCTAATTTAGGATAAATAATATTTTTACATAATGTATTTTCATAATACTCATGAGTCATGACCTACATCATGAGTAAGCCCAAATTTCACTCTATGACGAAGTCGAGCTTCTATTATAATTCGACCGTTGCGATACGCCTATGGGAAATATTTTGATATCTTGAAGAATTTTGCATTAGGTGATATGCTTTACAGGATAACCTGTATTCCCTTTAATGTATCACACATCTAAAAAAAATTAATCGATTATTTATAAGTTCGATAATATAATATAATATAGTTTTTTTTTATACCGTGTTTCTCCAGGTTAAAGTTTTTGATTACATGGAGTCTCATTAATTAGTCAACCACAGGTTTGAGAGTAGGTATAATAGACAGTTTCTAGACCATAACAAGTTCTGGACTACATGCGCTATTGGATCACAAGCACTTCTAGCCCAGCATCTTAAGCTTTTATCACTGGGCTAGAAGCGCTTGTGGTCCAGTAGCGCATGTGAGCTAGAACTTGTCATGGTCTAGAAACTGTCTATTATCTTTTTATTGTTGATTACGTTCACATGTGGTCCAGTAGTGCATAAAGAAACTGTTAACTGAGAAGAAGAGTAAGTGAAAGGGGAAAAATCAGTGGAGGGGAAAATTCAATGGAAGTAATCTTTTTTTTAATAAAAAAAATTAAATAATAAAAATATCAGTGAAGGGAGAAATTCAGTGGAGGTAAACTTTTTTTTAGTAAAAAATAAAATAATAAAATAATTAATAGTGGGGAGAAATTAAGTTTTTTACCTCTAGACGTCCATCGCGCACCGCAACCAGAACTGTTACGATGAAACTGTCAACTGAGAGGGGGGAAGAGGAAGTGGAGGGAGTACGAGACCGTTTGATTAGAGTGGAAGTCATTAAAAAACGATTTTGATAAGAATTCACAAGTTTAAGCTTGTATAAAATCAAATCTGTTGAATGTATTTCATCATCATCAAACGGTTCAATGCCCTTTATCAATGTCATTTATTAATTTTGAAAATTTGCAAGTTTAAACATGTATGAAAAACATGTCGGTTTCATTTTATAAAGTGAATACTATTAATTAAACTGTAAAATAATTGCAAATAATTAAAAAAAAAGATAAGAAATGTGCAAGTTGATACTTAATTAAAATTAAAAAATTAAATGACTTAAATTTATCAATATGTGGACACTACTAATGAAATTTTCTGGTTTTGTCCATGGCTTGTCTACAATGGAAACTCCTTTCCCTCGAGCAGGACGTTCTCATTAGGGCATATTTTCGCACGAGTTTTGCGTTTGGCGTAGCGTAACAACAACAACACGTCAAAGGTAAAACAACTTCTGTACACCGTGTCACACCGGCATGGCAGACTTTCCTCCGCGTCGCAAAGGGGACAATGGAAATGGTTCATACGTATAAAATTTAAGTGGAAATGTGTTTGTTATTAGCATGTTCTCTTTAGCGTTCGAAGTGAAACTTTGCCATTTCGTCGACTGGATATCCATTGAATAATTGAAAATGGCGACAGGGTTGTGCGGCTTATGAAATTGATCGTGCCATTGTTTTGAGTATCGACATTTTGATTGAGAGTCGATTCGATCTGAAAATGATCGAAATATCATTCAGCAATCAATTTTATCTTCTTTTAATTAAAACAACAATCGAACTCATTACTCTTTTTATACAAGTTGATATTCAGACTTTTAAATAAAATTTTTGTCACAATCAATACGCGGCGCCGGCGTTGCGCTTGTACTAAAATTTTGTTTTCATCTTACAATTAAATAGCATCAGATCGAGTTGTAAAATGGTTTTAATGATACAAATACCTTTTCGACAAAAAATACATATACATGCCAATTTTCAAAGTGATCGGTCGAATGGTATATAGAATATAACCATAATCAATTAAACCAGAATTTAGCCCTGAAAGTTATCAATTTTAAATATACTACTTAGAATTCAACGGTCAAAATGCAATGTTAAATTATTCAGCACAATTTGCGGAACGGACGTTTGGCGTAACGCTTTTGTATGCATTTGTGCATTCGACAGTTTGAATGCTCGCTCGAGTGCATTCTATTGAATCATAAATAAATGGAAACATTTTAAAACAATTTCTTAGTTGTGCAATCACGACTTTTCATCGAGCTTTTATTTCAGTAGGATTCCATTTATAATTAATATACGGTGAGGAGGGTTTTTTTATGACTGCGCGTACTAAAATGGCTAATAAAACGAAACCGTTAAAAAGGTATTTTTGAATCTCGAAAAAGTAACAATTCGTCGCAGAGATGATCTCTGGGTTTATGGCGCTTTTATTTTTTTATATGACCAGATCAATTTTATAATGAAATAATGTGTTTTTTTTTATATATAAAACTGTGAATTCAGCATGTAATTTATTCAATTCTTCTATGTTTGTGTTTCATGGAAGCAAAAAAAATGTTTGAAAAAAAAGGTAGAAATATCGCGGAACACTTTTGTCGTCTTATCTCGGAGTTTAGATAAACTTTATAGGCTCGTACGAAATGAATACCTTTAACATATTTTGCTCTGGTTAATATTCCAACATGTGTGTGCTTTCCGAGGCAAATGGCACAATGGTGACCCATGATTTATGGTGTTTCGAAGAGGTGAAGAAAAACTGAAGAAGAAAACTGTCCAAGCTCTATTCTTGCCACCACGTGTGCGCAGTGTATAAGCCCCTCAACTAAAATCAGGTATCTGATCATTTTTTCTAAATAAATAATAAATGTTTTTGAAATTATTATTTAATTACATTTTAAGTAAAAGTTACATAAATTAGCGATTTTGCCTTGTAAAAATTATCAGTTTTCATTGAAGTTTAGTCAAAGTTAAGTGACATGTGTTGCAGTCAATTGCATTTTGTTGTTTCAAAAAATGATTTTTATGCATCGATATTTGAAAATTATATACAAAAGGGATATCACCCAAATTTCTTATCATAATAGAAAAGTCTTTTTATATAGTATATGTTATGTAGGTAGTTTATATAGAATGAAAAAATATAAATTATCGATCATAATGTTATTTAGATTTTCCATACAAAAACTATAACGAATTTGTCTTTTTTTTTTAATACCGAAAATTTTTGAATACTGCATTCGGAGGTCGGCAACACTTTTCTATTTGTATGCGCGCCGCGAAGCAACTTTCGGCCAGTCGTAAATTCTCGTCCCATTCAAGTGGCCCGACGACTGAAAAAAAATAAAATGTCGCATTTTCGAAACGCTAAAATATAGGAAACATAAAAGTGCGCAATTTTACAGACACACGATGAAAAAATAATATATACAAAACGGAAACGCCATCGATCGGAAAATAAATTAATCGGCGACGTTTCCTTCCCCGATATGCAACATTACATCATCCAATAACGTATTTAAAACCTCTATAATATATTTATCAATTTAACGGAGCTCACGTGTGTGTATATTTCACACGATGTGCATAATTCGGTTGAGAATTTACGCCTTTGCGGTCGTTTTCGCAGACAACAACGGTGAAATATGGCTAAGGAAATATAGTCTCGCGCTCATATCTGGCCCGTCTGTTATAATATTATATTATATGCGTTCAATGTTAGAATCTTCCCGAAGGAGTTAATCTTCCGTTGTTAACGAGCGCTTTTAAATAGTTTTGTCAGTTGTTAATCGCCTTGAAGTTTTAAGCGCGCGCATTTTTCGCGGTGGCCATTTTGTGATGTAAAAACGCGTATAATTCATTAAAGGTGCGATTTTACTGTGAATTGAAAAAATATAGATTGTGCCTTAAAACGAATTACTTGTGCATTGGAATAATATGCGATGTCCATTATATATTGTGAATTAAAGAATCTCGTATTGAGCATAATTTTATGGTCGTGCGGTTGGTATTTTGTCCACCACATTTGCGGGGTTGCCAATCTTTTATTCTAATGCACGTTTTATTCATTTTAAGGGACAGATATTTTTTCAATGCTCGTGCAAAATGCTCACATATTTTTTTTAATGCTCACTAATTTTACCAAATTCTCAGGATAATTGAATAAGTCAAATATTTTCAGATTTCACCATACAATAAAAAAAAAAATCACATTCGAAAACGATCGGAATTTTATTTCGATTCGAATTTTTTCCGAAACGTTATGAAAATGCAAGCGTTACATTTCGAAATTGCAAACGTGAAAAAGCGAACGATTTCATATCCGACACTCTCTTTTTTCCAAATGCGCTATATATCGATTGCGAAGAGTGGCTCGGTCGGGTATCGCATTTATATTTGCTGAAAATTTATTCTGAAAGTGCTGAAGGCAATTTGCGCTTTGTGACTTGCGATTATTCAATATTTCAGATCGGTTTCGGTTCGTCTGGACGACTAGGGTTGTGCAGTGAATAATGGAAACTTTGTGTTCGATGCCAGTTTCATGTTCCGTGCTATTTTTAACGGGTACGTAATTTATTATGAGTTGATTAAAATATAAATGGGGCGTTTTATATGAAAACATATGCATTTGCGTATGCAATAATTCAAACGTGAAAGTCAGCTTGTTTTGACAGTTGTGTAACATTAGCGTCGAACTTTCCGAAAAAAAATATACACAGTTGATTTTTTCGTTCTACATTTTATGCGTGCTAGTTGTTTCGAAAAAATTTTATTTTCGAAAAAAAGTAATTTTAGTATGAAAACGTTTTCATGTGCGTAAACATCTCCGTTTTATTGTCGATAGTAAAAATATGTTTCCTTAAACGCAGAAGGAGTTCGTATCGGAAAACGAACTTTCTTATCTCTTCTATATTTAGGTATATCTTTTTTTAAGTAATAAATTTTTTATTTTCTAAATATGTTTTTGATTATAAAAATCGTGTTATTTGTAATATTTTTTCCATATGAGATTTTAACAATGTGGGTAGGTATACACTTGTACCGCGACAACGTTGAGTGACAGCGAAAGAAATATTGATGTTCATCTTCTAGGTGGGTAAAAAAAAATGTTATATATGAGAACGACCTATCATCAATTACGTTGAACGAACTGTAATAAATTTGCTATTCTCAACGTAAGAGAACATTTGTGTGAATATTGTCCTTACAATGTATAATGCTATTCTTTCAAAAATAATTTTCTCTGAAAGAATTATACCCATTACAATTGTTCGTATAGAACGCTTATAGATAAAAAAGGTAGTTAAGATTTTTCAATGGTAATTTCAATCCGATTGTGCACTTAAATTAGTACAAGGCTAGTTGTAAAATTATTAAAATTTTGTTAGGTTATATCGAAATCGATTCTAATCTTCCTCAACAATTCCTGTACAACGTAATGAAATCAAAATTATTTAATGATCAATTATGTATAATCAACTTTATGAACATACCCATAATTAATTTTCAAATCCAAACAAAATATTTCATATACAACAAAACCAATCCGACACTAAAAAAAAAAAAATCAAAAAAACCCCGAAAACATCTTTCGTTCAAACTTCAAATTGCGCCATTTCCCGAAAGAATTCCACATCGGCGATCCATCGATCAGCGAATTTCGCCCCTCTGCGGTCTTCAACCGGGTCGTATAAAGGGCCTTGCACACACACACACAGGACAAGCCCGAGGGGGTGAGGGGAATTAGCAGGACGGGGGTCCTTATGCCCGTTCAGATTAATGGTTGCGCGTCACTGTGGAACGCGAAGGTATGCGAAATTGCCGACCGAAATCCAGAACATCCATCAAGCACGCGAAAACGTCCAGATCCATGGATCGTTCTCGGTTCCGAATTGGTAACGATCTAGTTGATGTTTAATGACGATTTTGAATTAGTTTTTTGTAATGTAAGTATTGATTTGGCCTTTTGTACGCTAGTGATATTGTGGATGGATGATGTGAAAGTGGAATTTTTTTGATTTAAGTATTATTGAATGGTGGTTGAAAATGTTTACTGTTTACATTCGGGTGATGTTTGTATCGTTCGGAAATGATGATTAAGTTTATTGAAAAAAAAATTGAGAAAATTTCCATAATGTCGTTTGAAATTGATCTTATATATTTTTTAAATCGTTTTTAATATGATACGTTCGTATTAGATGCATATCTTTATTTCTGAAAGGAAAATTAGTTTAAATTTTCATTATTCTATACAAGCGAGAATGAAAAACATTTCTATAAAAATAAACTGCAAAGAAATTATGGTAAATTTAACAGTTACGATTTTGTTAACGATCGAACGTGACTGAAATTTCAATCCATAACGCAAACTGCGTCGTTTCAATCGAATCTATAAAAATCTATTACTTTTATTAAAGCCACCGTAACCTAATATATAATATTAATACAAAATAACTTGAATTTTTTACCAAAATAAACAATTTAAATATTTAAAAAAAATATATACACTTAAAGCACATTTGTATAATTGAATCGCGTACCAAAATTGAAACTTTATATCTTTCGAACGCAATGCTCCTCAGACGAATTAATTACCACGAAATATTCGACAGAAACAACGATTTTCATCCACAGACCGACACGTCCATAAATTGCAGCATTAATTCGAAATATATGCAAATTTTCAGCAAACGGGCAACGCCAAATGACCCGTGAATTGCGGTCGTGTCGTGTTGTAACATGATTGATGGTTCGTCTGCGGATGCGCCCACTTTGTCGTCGTTTTGTGGTTCCAAATTGAGCTTTTGAGGGTTGTGAACTTACCAAAAAACTATCGTAGATCAATAGTAGTTTTTATGAGTCTTTCAAAGGGTTTGCGAGCAGGGGCAATTTAAACGTGCGTTATATAAAATAGATGTGCGTTTAACTTGAGCATTTAAGATAGTGTGCATTAAAAAAAATAATTTGTGCACTTTGCACGAGCATTGAAATGTGTGCGTTAGAAAAAATATTTGTAACTTAAAACGAATAAAACGTGCATTAGAATGAATAAAAGATCGGCAACGCCACAATCTCGAACAGGGTGAAATATTAATTGCGTGCCCATCATAAATTTCATAATAGAACAAAATTAGTTCAAATCGTTAAAATGTGAGTAAAATTAAATTAAATTAAAATTTTAACAAAAGAAAGCGTCGACAGTCGACAGTTGTATTGTATTATCTGTGGAAAAAGACTGTTTTTGCAACATTGCCACCTGTCGATCATTTCAACACACAAATTATTTTTTTAATTGTTCATTTCATATTTTTTAATGCACAATTGTTTATCATTGCATCCTTCAAATAAAATGATTCTTAATACGCGATTATTTAATGCACCAGAAATAATTTACATTGTATATTATTCTAATTCATAAGCAATTTGTTTTAAGGCACAATCTATATTTTTTCAATGCACAGTTAAATCTCACCCTTTTCAAACTTATTTTATACGTTATTATGTTGCGGAATGTCGAAAAAAAAAACTTATTGTTAGACATATGATCTCAATATTATTTATTCTTCTTATAAAAATTTTACGATATATATTAAAGCAACATTCAGCAAATATTATACATCTAAAATATGGGTCAAACTTCGTTCGCATCAAGCAATACATTATGAGCGCACTTTCGATGAACTAACCGAAGCCCCAATAATCGAATTTGTTTCGAGTGTATCGACGCATATATACACCATAAAATGGAATTATATAATTTGTCAACATCCTTTAGAAGGCCTCGCTTACACTTTGTGTGTGTGGGGAATAATAATTTGCGACTCTGTGAGCAATTTGCACGGCTGATCGTCTCGAATCGAAAGCTCATGTAATATCCGACGCATCGTTTTACGATATAAAATTATAGGATTCGGAAGTACGCGTTATTTTACGATTTCAATAATTTGAATAATTTAACATATACAATTTTATAATAATTGAAAAAGCGATGAACAGAGTGAATTTTCGTCGAATTTACGTTTTTCATACGAGTTTCATTTTTGACCCTGTCGATTGTGAAAGATAACAATTGTCGGATACGGAATCGTTCGCACCTGCTGGAAAATTTTCGATATCGTTCCAACACATGTGAGTACGAGGGTCAAATTATTACTTTTCGCCCTGAAAGTTTCACGTCGAATCAAGTTTTTTTATTGAATCGAAAAAAAAACGTTCGCATTTCCAACGCGGAGATCCGCAAAATGTATGAATTTATATAAAAAGACCTTTAATAAAAGCTCTTAAACGATCCCCCATTGTTCGCGACACAATAACGGCGAAGGCTTAATTTTGATACGCGCAGGATTTTCACGGGGCACACGTGACGCACCGTCGACACGCTGAAATTTACATTATATTAAGTCACAATATAACGTAAATTATGTTAAATAATGAACAATCCGGCGCTATAATTCGACTCGCTACAGGACAAAGGACACGCACGACCTGAAGGATAAAACCCGAAGGCGCGAGTTCGGCGAAGGGATGAACGCGCATTTGGCTAATTGTAGATAATCCGCCGGCTAGGAGCACCCCCTATAAAACGGATTTTGCACCGGATTATCCCGCGATAAGGATAAAAAGGGACATATCCAGGAGTCGTAGTGTTTCACGGATTTCGCGAGAATGTGAACGAATTGAATATGCGCGCGCTAATGTCTATGTTCGGACGGAGAAAGGCGCTCGTTGTTTTCTTGGTAAGTATCTCGGGCTATTATCGTTCTAGGACTTTGTGACATTTGAAGAATTTCGACTTAGTAAAATTTTAACAGATATTTAAGTTCAGAGGTTCTTAATAAATTCTTAGAAAATACCGTTGAGTTTTGAATTCATATTGAGGATATTTTTTTTAAAATTTAAAACAAATTTTTTTTTACTAAAGATATACACCTAATCGTCTTTTTATAGAGTTACGAAATAACAAGGTTCATGTAAGAAGAACAGAACACCTTTTTACACGTTTTTTTCACTTTTAAAAAAAGTATTTATGCCACAATGGTAAGATTCTCTGTAGATCAGAATACCGTTATACCGTTGTACAAAAAAAAAACCACAGTCCAAGCATTTAAAAAAGCAAACAAAGCACTTTCACTAAGACCCGAATACGCATCGTATAAATTCAAATCCACCACTATAATGAAAAATCCCAGTCAATTTTCAAGAAAACGCGAACACAGCTCGCTGATGAAGAATAGACCCGTCGTCGGCGCATTCAATTTCGCAATAAAAGTGACACTCTAATTTGTCATCTGCTCTGCTCGTTGCAATTTGTTGAAATTGCCTTTTCAAGAACGAGCAAGTCTCGAAAGTACAACATTATGTACCGAGAGAGTCCCCGAAAATATTCCGAGCGTGAATTTCGTACGGGGGCGCGAACCGTGACGATTTCGCGTCTATGTGTAATATAATTTTGAGAATTTTTGGTTGTATTATATTAATTATGCGCGAGCTTCGTAAATGTTGTGTGAATAATTTTAGAGACGGATTTTGAAGTTGTATTAGAAAAGTCGAAGAAGTGCTATGTTGATTTGAACGAAGAAAAAGGTACAAAAAATAAGTCGAAGATAGAAAATGATTTTAGTTATGAAAATTATGTAAAATATTTTATTTTCAGATAAATTCTACTAAAATTTTAATTTCGATTTAAAAATCATTTTCGAGTCAGTTTGAAAAGTCAATAATTCGTTTAACTGAATGCAATGCATTAAGAGAATGTCATTAAGGATATAAAATTACGAATTAAAACGTAATTCAGCAAAGCTTTCGAATAAAAGTTCAAGAGTAATGCACTTCAGATAAATTTAATTCGGCTCAAATCTAATTCAAAACTAATTGAGATTAAATTAGATTTCAGTTTGAAAAACTATTTCCTTAGATACCAAATTATATGTATTATATGTTTTGTAATAAAATATTTCATCTTATTTTAAAAATTAAAACAATTATAAACGGCGTTTATTTTATTTAAAAAAATACACCCGAGCACGAAAAATTAATATTTTCCTAACGAAAAGTTCAACAACTCAAAAGTGGATACACTTCCATTCTAAAAAATACTCAGAAAAAAATTAAATTCCGTCCTCAATTTTCGAGCGATAATCTGTCGGGGTATAAATTAATTCGCACGTCGAACGTCGATTACAGAAACGATATCGAAAAATATATTTATATATTATATCATGTTCGTTAGATTCGCTAAAAAATATTAAAAAAAAAAATAATTGAACACTTGGCGCGGGCTCGATATTGAATTTTTTCATGCGGCCGTAATTGGAGGTGGATCGTTCGGTTAATCAACGGTTTTTTCATATTTAACCGGTCGTTGAGTGCTCCCAGAAGTAATATTTTTCGACGGATCGAAACACATAACGTGCAACATATCGAAACGGAATAAATTTATAATTTTCTCATCCGAATTTTTGCTGTAAAGCATGTTTTATCGCTTTAGCCGAGCCCGACTTTATGAGCCGAAATCGTCTGTATAAATAAGGTGAGGGCACTCGAGTAAACAATGGAGCCTGTTTTTTTCATTTTGGTTCGCTTTATTTTATTTTTTCATTTCGTTTTTTCTTGATCGTTGTATTCGGAAAAGCGTAGGGAGAAATTACGAAAACTTAATATACAAAAAGGATGAAAGCGAAAAGGGAAAAAAGATGCCGAATGCGTTTCGCTCTGCCTCATGGAGGATAATGTAAATATGGAACTAAGCGAGTTATTTTTGTTTGATCCTGATATTATGCCTGAAAAATTAAATATTTTTGAAAAAAAAAACACAGTATTAATGTTAATCAAAATATATAACGAAAATTAATTAAATTATAAAACCGTGTAGGAATAAAATTTTAACAATAGTCAAAGACAGATGTGTCAATAATATAACTAGCTCATATAGAGAATGTTTTGCTATTGTACCTCAAGTCTATTCAGAAGTTTGTCTTTATCACGAAGGATTTGTATTTGAACTTGTGTTTGTAATTTAATACAATCTTGTATAACAATTTTCGGCTCTACAATTCAACTCATATTATATAATATATTAAAGTTTGTAACATTGTGCAACTGTTACACGATAGATTTAAAATATATATAATACTATCAAAAATGAATTTGAAAATAACGCAACTGTATAAATGTAAGCTAAATTTTATTACTTTAATTTACTGATTATCATAATTTCGACAGGTAGGAATGATAAGTGGTATAAAATTTCGAAACATATATAATTTTAATAATAATGAGATTCGTAATACCCGTATTTTAATAATATGAGACAACAGTGAAATTGAGTTGAAGTATTCAAATTGATTACACATTAGTATTATATATAAGAATATTTTTAAAATCGTTCAGTTATTAAATTGAAAATTATAAATAATATAATTTTTATATAAGAATGCAGATAAAAAATCACGAAAATTTTCTAATCACAAGATTTAAAAATAAACAAATTTACAATCATTTGATTAAAACTTTAATATTTTATTTGAACATTCAAGCTTTTGAAACAACATACAGCCTCGTTTGAAAAGACTTTTTAATTATGCGCTTTTCCTTTGTATACTCGTGCTGTCCGATTCTGTGTCTGTGAAAAGTGTAATTACCCATTTTCCCGGATGTGAGCCGTTTTATTTGCGATTGCACACACATATAGGACTTCAGAGGACTCTAGCCTTTGGGCGAACTTTGGATTCCGATCCGATTTTCCGATTGGCTTTTGTGAAAATAAATCTGCCGCCAAAAATCGTTGCGGTTCAAAAGGTCAAACGCTCGTTTGTAAAATGTCAACATTTTTTTGTATGAGCACTTTTGAAATTCATATTTTTTTATATTGCGATGTATTCAAATACGCATCGAGTTTCATGAAATTATTTTTATTTGTGCAAAATGTTCAGTGATAATTACGTATCAGTAATTTTTGTAAGTTTCTGAAGAGTTATTAGTTTAACTAAACTTAATTTGAATTAGAACTTACAACAAAGAATTAAGATTAATTAGTAAAAAAAATAAAAATACTGATGTTTCCTGGAAAATTATAGAATTTTTCGAATTTATTATATTTAATCGATAAAGAACTAGCACTGTAGATAAATCGGGGTTAGATTACGTTTGTATTTTAGCGTTGAAGATACCAAAGGACACGACGAAGCCGTAAATTTCGAAACCTGGGACTTACCAGGTGATCCTTGCACTTACGAAGTGGTCGTAAAATGGTTTCGAAGGACACCGAAGCAATAAATTGCCCTCGCCTGTGAATTTCGACTGTGAAAGTCCGGAATTTTCGCAAATTTTCCATTGATTAATAATTCAGCGTCGTTTCGGTGCTGGGAAGAGTTGTGAGTTCCGATTTTTATGGAATTTCATTACTACGACGGGTATGTTATTCTTTCTCGTGACATGAATATTGAATGGATTGTCTTAATTTATTTTGTCTTTATAGACCCAAAAAATTTAGAAATATTTTTTTGACTATAATTTTGATATTTCATGGTGATTAAACATGTCTTTGCAAACATATCATTTTTATCTTTATACTATCATCTATTGATATTTATTTTGACACATAAAATATTATTGAGTGTTTGATTTTTCAAAAATTTATACAAAAGAAATTATTAAGTGGATTAATTAAAAAAAAAAACAAGATTCTAAAAATAACAGCATGCTTTAAGAATATTCAATGAAAAAAAAAATTTCTAAGAAATATCACCAAAATATTATCTGCCCACACAATATTAAGTTAACGTTCAAAAAGAAATATTGTTCATTTGGTATTCAATTTTTTCATGAAACGATAAAAAAATAAATAATATTATATTTTAAAAAAACTGCTCATTTACCTGTCTTGAAATTTTAAATAAAAATTTACCAGTGTTCCTAAATTTACCTCATATTTTCGTTTGCTTAGTTCACAGGCTTAATTCAGTTTACCCGCAAGGATTAATGCGAAGTGTTTTGGCGGTCGGCGCAGGACTCACGATTCGCGAAAATCCTTTGTCCCTAAAAAGCACAATAAGGAAAAGGGCTCGATTGTTTCCTGGCGCGATTAACATGTTGCCGTCGAATCGATCGAGTAGTACCCAACGAAAAATCAACTCTCGTTTTCATCTTGTCGACGAATATTTTGGCAAGAATTCACACGAAATTTGGACGCAGAATTTTTTTTCATTAAAAATTCAGGCTTCATCTGCGGCTTGATTATTCATAAATCTTTCGATTGATTTTATGATGAATTTGAACTTTTCGAATGAATCATAATTTTGTCGATTCCGAGCCACATCTGGCATGTCATGGTTTTTTTTTTTATATTTCCCGCGATTTTTTCCAATTCGAGATTTCGCGGTTCGTAAAGTGAGGTATACGAGTCAAATTGTGCGAGCAAACAAAACGGCACTAATGTACTTCCGTTTTGTTTCGATCGTTGTATATTTTAACGCCATTTTCACTGCTTCAGCTTTGTATGGTCTTATGCAAATGAGCACATATACGTATTATCAGACAACGGGCTCGACTGAACCCACCTCATGAGTAAAGCGCATAGATTCAAAATCCGCAATCAGATGCTGCATTAAATTATTATTTTAAATAATAATAAAATTTACCATTAAAGTAATAAAGGTTTCAATATTTCATGCAATAAAAAAATTATATTCCTAAAATGAAAAGGGGACAATTTGAACGTGCATTATATAAAATGAATGTGCATTTAACCTGAATATATAATAAAATTAGTGCATTAAAATAAATAATGTGTGCATTTTGCACGAAAAGTTAAATGTGTGCATTCAAAAAAAAATCTGTACCTTTAAATGAATAAAACGTGTATAAGAATGAATATAAATAAAGGATCGGCAACGCCGCAAACGCGAACAGGGCGAAATACCAACCGCACGGCCGTTATTCACAACTTTGTCGTCTTTCGATCATTTTAATGCACAAACTATGTTTTTATCATTCATTTTATATTTTTAATGCACAATTATTTTTTTAATTGCACACTAAAAATAAAATTATCTTTAATAAGAGATTCTTTAATGCACCAAAAACAATGGACATTATATGTTATTCGAATGCACAAGTGATTTATTTTAAGGCAAAATCTATATTTTTTCAATGCATAGTTAATTCGTATTCAAATAAAAACATATATAGATCATTATAAAGTATTTAATCAATTTTGACTTTTCCTTTCATTATTTAACTATAGTAAATAGGCCCGATGTTAATAACATCGGCTGTGGATTTGTTAAGAAACGGAAAACGATAAAATGTGAAAACCCGATTGTGTGAACCCGAAATGTGTACCCGATTTGAATATTCAATATTTAATTAATAAAATCAAAATAGTTCAATTGTTATTTGTTTGTGACATAAAGGCAAAGCCAGTAGTTAGTAGATAGGTGATTATATACATGTATAGCGGATTCAAATATTTTTTCCACTGCGTAATAATCGACGTATTGCACAAGTCAATAGAGACGCTGTCATAAGCATGATATTATAGACGTTAAGTGTATACGCATAAAGACCATATGAAGAATAATTTTTTTAGACGCAAAAAAATAATCGTATCGACGTGTCGTTTTAAAATCGCGAGCGTCATAGAACATATGGACACACAGATACACATACGGGGACACACACACACACACACACACGCGCGCGCACACGCACACACACACACACACACACACAAAATTCCGCTATTATATATATGGGATTACAATACATACAAAAAAAAAATTTCATCAACAAAAATTGAATCGAATCAAACACCGATCAAAATTACAAACTACAAATTTAAACCTACATACAACAAAGACCAAATCCATCCAAAAATCATCCGAAAAAGCACCCAACAACCCCCGAAAAAACGAAAACAATTAAAAACGAAACGCATCGATCGCATCCAAATTCCCTTGTTCCGATTAGTTCCCTCGGCGTCCGCGCAGGGTCAGCACGGTCGCTCTTCCGTTTCAGCGGCAGCCAGCTCACGCTCCGTCCATTATTATTATATTATACATATTATGGATTATACGTCCGTCTTGGCCGCTAAGTGGTCGTCCGTTGTAAATTTTGTTCGTAGCTCGTAAAAGATGCGAACCGGCCGATAAATCGCCGCCGCCAAAGCGCCGGTCTAACGTACGAAATAAATCCGTCAGACGCGCCAATCTGCCCGCGCGATTGATGTGCGTGGCGGGAATTTTCGAATTTTTCGTATGTAGATTAAAATTTGAGTATTGATGGATCGACGAGCTGATTGTGTTGGGGATTTATGTGTAATTATCTAGGTGGGTTCGTTTTGTGAAATGCGATTGTTGTATGTTATATGTAAATGATCTCTAATGTGGGGGGGTGTGATCGAAAATTGTTAACATGGTGAGAGGAATGGTTTTTAGTACAATTTTTTTTCGAAAACTACTTGATTCTTTTCACTTATTGATTTAATTTTTGAAATAAGAAAAAATTGATAAGTTTTAAATACTATAGAAAGACTTTGTCTTATACAATATTATAAATTTTATTAGTTGGTTTTAGAAAGTGATGTCTTTTATTTTTTTTTCTTAAAAAATATTAATTTAATATAAACAAAACAAAAATAAAGTTGAATATTTTGCTGCCCAAACGGAATAGATAAATAAAACAATGCCTGATGGTGGCAAATTCTAAAGGACGATAAAAAAATATTTTTCTTTTGAAATATAGTATTAGAATTATTATTAAAAAAAATCGTTTGAACATTAAAGAATATTTATAGAAAAGGTGGCATTTTAAACTTTGTCTAATGGTGGTACATTCTCTCAGGACGTCACTGTTAAAAATAGTTAACAATTTATACATAAACACATTCCAAAACGTTAAAAATTATAAACGCCAACATCAGATCCAATCAAAACCCAAACAAACCAACTTATCAATACCATAATTGAAGTTAAAGCTCGCCGAGCGATTACACACGCGTTTATCGCGATTTATTAACAGTTTTAGATACGCATCGAATACCACAGTTAACGATTCGTACACACTCTTTCCACCATTATTACCCAACAATATGCGTGTATCGCGTAACGAAGCATCGAGACCCACTAATGGACACGCTCGCGCTTTATCGGACCAAAATTGACAGTTAATCGGCATATTTATATTCGGTGATTTGTTGCCGGGCTCACGTGTGTGCGTGCATGTGCTTAAAATGGTAAAATATTCATTCGCTCTCTCGAAATAGAACACGATTTTCTAGATTATAGTGATTCGGCCTGACACTGATTACCCTTTTGATGTGCAAATGGTACTGGCAACAACGCTCATGCGCGCCCATAAATCGCAACGCCTTTCTGGTAACCCGTTGGCTTTGTGGTAACCCCCCCTGTGACTCGATTTTCTCACTGGAGCCGAAGCGATTCGATAATGAACCAATTTTTGGAATGAGCTTCGTGGAAATGTGCGGGATTCGTGTGCTTTGGTGGAAGTTCGTGCGTTTTATTTTTTTAATTGGATGTATGAATGAAAGTTTTGGAATTTCGAGTCAATTGAAAATTTTTTTAAAGTAATGATTTCTGTTTAATTTAAGGAATATTATATCACTATTGATAGATGATCTGATTAATTTAAATGGTTTGTTGAATGTTCAAAGGTAACTTCACTGCTTTTACAATAAAAAAGTTTAAAATTTGGATGGTATTGAAAAGAGATTGTTTCAATGGATCAAAGTCATTAATATACGGTTATTCTCTCGTAAATGCATGTTTTATCTAAATCACTAAAAGAAAACATACACAGTATGAATGAAAATGTTAACTAGATAATGCATGAACCATTTATACCGACGTAGATAATGAATTAACGGAATAAATAAATTGCAAATAGGAAATCTACTATTGTATTTCCCACGATTATCTAAGAACACCAATTCGACGACAGCTCTAAATTGAAAAAAAAACATCCCAAATTTTTTGTGCAAATTCCCTAAAACTTATCGCTCCGGGCAAATTCCTATTTCAACACCCTCCCAAATACAACACTCATCATCAAACCCGAACGAATTTCAAATTTTCCAAAAACCGCTTCATAACACACCCACCAAACCGAATCCGCAACACTTCCTCGACACAAAAAAATAAATATCCACCAAACCGTTCGACTCCGATCACTCACCCGCCTAATTACACCCCGAACCCATAACCGGACAATCGCAACATTCGCAGATAGGCCATCGAACAAGAAACGTGCGTATAAATATATTAATTGTGCCGGCGTTGGCTTCGGGCTAAGAACGTCCGGACGCGATCTGACACATTAGCGGCAACTTTTTGACACATCAACGCCCACCGCACGTCCGTCCGACGCCAACAGTATGACAATATTAATTTAAAACTGACAAATACGTCGCTCGATGCGCACGAGCTGTACGAATCGACAACTGAAGGTCTACGAAACGAATTTGCGTTTTTGATTTTTCTATATTATGAAAAACGACTCAAAGCGGTCGTGTAGTGGGGCAAGAGCGCACTGGAGTGCCGCTCCACCACTTTATTTCGTGGTGGAGCGCCGCTTCAGTATAAAAATTTCACATTTCGAAAAAATTTAGTATTAGACCTCAAAGCTTCAAAATCAAGCATTTCAAGATATCTGGATGTATTATAATAGAGAAGTTTAAAAAAAATGGAAAAATGGGTGCCACACGAATTGACCAAGCAGAGAAGGGAGTAGTCAAATGTGCATTACATGCCCTTGATCATTCATTAAGTTCAAATTTGATACTTATTTTCACAAAAGATTCAGAAATTAGAGAAAAAAATCAAAAACATCGTGTATTTAGGAACGATAATCGAAATTTCAAATATATATAGCGCTCCACCACTAAATTAAAGTCGATACGATGAATAAATTTTCATAGGAAAAACTAAACTTTTAACATTGAATTCTTGTCGAGTCTGTGGTTCAATTGAGTTGAATGGAACGGTACTGGGACGGTTCCCTCCTGTGGTTGAAAATTCGTCCTTTGAAGGGGGCGTAGGGGGCGGAAGATGGGGGCGTACGATGGGGTGGCGTCGTAACCATGGAGACGGGGCGGAGTCCCACCTGCTGCGCCTCACGCGCCCCCGAGGCGGAGCCCGACCACTCCCAGAAGCCAAACGACTGTCAAAACAAACCGATGAACCACTTTTCGCACTCACGACTCAATATGCTCGCTGACGTTTATCCCGAAATTTGCTTTCATTATCGTGTTAAGTGATACATCGAATTCGAAAATTATTATTTTTATATTTAAAGATTTTATTTTGAAAGTATGACATTTATTGTGCGTTCATTGTAATGTACAAATATGATGTTTTGATAAATATGATTTGTAAATAATTTGTCTAATTGTAAGTATGCGATTTTTTTTTAATAGTAAAAAATACGGACTGAAATTATTTTCGAAAAAGCATTTTGAATTGATATATATTTTTTCATATAAATTTTGTATTGATATTTTATATTCAATTTCGATAATTTCATCGAATCAAGCATATATAAATATTAAAAAAAATCAAAATTGTACAAATCAAATAAACAAGAAACCACTGTATATTAAAGATGTCAGATTTACCAAAAATTTCATTTACCGGCAATCCAGTATTTTTTTTTCTAATTATTCATTCACCGGTTTACCACATATCACAAAAATTAATATATAAATTCATTCCCAGCTCTACGACCCATTTGAGACGATAACCGAAATAAAGTCGAAAACTGTTCCGACGAACTTTCCATACAATCCACTTATTTTTATTTGTATATTCCGTACATTTTTGTGGGTTAAAAAGGCGTCGTCGCGTCACTCTCTCATTCATTAGTCACCCGAAAATAGAGAGAGCGGTGGATGGGCGTGGTCGTTGAAGCCGCAAACGTCAACCCGTGAAATATTCCCGGGACCTGCCCACACGGCTCTCGCTACAAAACGATCCTTTATGTATCAATCAAAACCGTACGAGTGTCCTGAAGGTGGACTAAGACTGTCCAAGGGTTCGATTTTTGACCATTGACAAAGATCGAGTTCGCGCAACGTCCGCAAATACAGATATTGCGACTTGATTTACGGTGTATGATAAATATAGAATACACAGGTATGTTATAATAAAATACGCGTTTTTTTTTTCACCCAGCGGAAAAGGGCCGTGTAATATAAATCTTTTCGCTACTTCCATTGTGGGACCGATAGGGTGTACGTACAGGAAATAAAAACAGGACACAACAAAGCACCGGAAAATGTACCCGGACCATGTATGGGGCGGGAGGGAGAGGTGTAGGGTGTCGTTTGTTCGTTACCTATCCTTTTTTTTATTTTTATATTTATTTTTTGCGACCCTCCGTATCATAAATAGCGATATTCGAACCGAACTCGCGTCGTTATCCTTTTGATGTGACTATCTCGCGGCACGCCCACATTTCCATTTGTATTTCCATGCGGCGAAAGGATCCGCTCTTTTTATTTATATATTGTACGTTTCAGCATCGTTGAAGACTATATTCAATTCCGTTTTACGTGATGCCTTAATATAGTGAATTTATCATAAAAAAAACGTATGAGAAAACTTCTCGATGAATCGAATTCTTCATAATCGAATTTTTCTTTGAACTAGTATAAATTTTAGATATGAGAATTATTTATTAAATATTACATATATGAATATGAAGAATTTATAAACATATCAAACAATTTTGATGAGATTTTAATTTAAATTTATAATCTACAGATAATAACGGCTATAATTTTCCGTAACGGAATATTCAATCAAACTACATTAACATTCTTCAATAATCAAATAATAAAATCAATACGACAATTATTTATATCAAATTCTTTTAATGCAGGATAAAATAACGTTTCAGCAATTAAACGCGGTACAGGAATGCGGTTTAAAAGCACTTTTGAACCGATTCGATAAGAGAAACGAACAAACGTGAATACGTTGAACTCGTTCTTTGAACCGTTCACGTATCGTCGTCGGTCGTTTCGGACCGTTTTCGGACGCAAATCAAACGATCATTACTGATCATAAATTGATGTAAATCGGCCCTCGATGGACTCGGATTTGATTAATGGCCGATTACGACGACCACACCCGAACGAGGGTGATCCAACATTCGGACGACAATCGAAACCCGAGGCACGCTCGCGTTTTTCGCGTTAGTCCACGATAAATCTGTTTTACATAACTTTTGATTTATAATGATCGATTCGAATCGACGTGAAGTGTTCTTTCTTTTAAGAAATGCGATCTGAATCTGTTTTTTGTAATGCCGAAATTGAAATCGAACTCGCCATAAATCAAGGGCTTGTAGTATCGCGTACTATGGACAGGTAAATGTCTCGATTAGCCAAAATCGAAATTTCGACCGTTATAATGTGCACATTTGAAAGCATCAATCATCGATTGTTTTAATAATCGACCTGTTGCCGTAACGGAATCGCGCTTGAACCTCATAATTATACTTAGACCGGTATAAATCAATCAATACGTGGACCGATCTGTGGTCGAAATATATACGGAAAATTTCGCAGGAGTATTCAATTTTGCAATTGATAACTTTTTAGACAGATTTATTGTTTTGTATGAATATGAAAATGTAGATCTACGAAATTAATTACACGCATGGAGTGCGCTAGAAACTCTTGCGTGCGTAAAAATTTGACAGTTTTATGTGAAAATATGTACATATTCATAAATTTGAAAAAAGTTGCTTTTACTCGTTCGAATGCGTCTAATTGGATCATTAAAAAGAGATCTCAATCAAAAAAAAGAAGAAAAATTGAAAACAAATTTTTTTGACACAATCATACATTGATTTTAATAACGAGCACCTTATAAAATAATCAATAAATTCTCGATTCACTACCTCTGAACATACAAAATCATAAATAAAATATTAATAACACATCGGCGAAAGTTGGCTCGTAGTTTCGCGCTCATCCAAGAAAATTATCGTTATCACGAATCCGTCACGCATCTATTTTGGCAGTCCATCACTCAAAGAACAATGATTTAAGGCTTGCACCGGCTTCCGCCGCCTTAATTACAAAGTCGGTACCGCCAAATAATAAATAAATACCGCCGAACAATAAATAAATCACGGTCACACCGAGTGCGGGCCAAACGCACGCATGATGGTACTTTCGAGACGCCCCTCACACGAAACAGTATAATTTTTGCACGTCACACACTCCATTGCATCTCGGCGATGATTTGTGCAAAATTTCATTGAATCCCGATCGGTCCATTTAACGATTACGCGCTGCCTACTACCGATTAATGAGACGCTATCGAGATAATTTCTACGGCTATTTTATAATATGTAAACATGTATAGTAGCCGATTTCGCATTCAAATTACAGCCGGGAGAATTCGGAGCGGCTAAAAAAACCGCTCACATTGATAATTCGATGCAAATTCAAGAAAACTCAGTGTGCGCAATTTTAAACTCGTATGGGCGACGCGTGGGCGAAGTGATGAAATCGAATTCATTATAAATAACGACACGAAAACGAAATCGATTTCGTTTTATATAAACGCCGATTGTTGTGAAGTTTTAGCGCGAACCGAGACCGATTTTCTCGATTTCGAATCGCGTTTTGCCGCGTCCGAGCAGGGCCGTTGTTCTAATGAGTTCGGATACGGACGAGCTCGGATCAGTGTTCGCAACCCGTTTTCGCAAGTAGCGTTTTTGCACGTTGGGAGCCAGTAGTTCCAGATATCTCCTCTGCTCTCTCAAATTACCGTAATTATCGAGAGGCCGCTCTCCCTGCAAGGCAATGGCGAACGCGGAGCGTGCCCGGGACTAGGGAAACCATACGACACATTGCTTAATTATTTTACTATCATACAAACATTCAAAAGTCCATTAGATTCACTACTTTTAAAATATATCATAGTAGTAAGTAGTATGATATATTGTTTATTCAAAAAAAAAACAATTTCTAAATCTGATTGAACAAAAATTTAAAATCATTGCTTGTTTGATGAAAAAAATGATATTGCTAATTACTGACTAATAAAATTGGTGCTTATTTTGCATACTAGTAAATAGGCTCGATATAATAACATCGGGATGTGTATGTATTTATTTTAAAGTACCCGTACCGGATTTGAATTTTTAATATTTAATTAATAAAATCAAAGTACGTGTAATTCATTTGTTATTGTCACCATTGCGAACACATCATATAAGCAAAACCAAAGTAGGTAATAAGCATCATATTATATACGTTAACTTTACACGCATAAAGAACATATTAGAATCAATACTATAAAAAGTCGCAAGCGTCTTCGACACAGACAGATACACAGACACGCAGAAATCCGTTATTATATATAGGGATTTATATTCTGTAAATGGATGGTTGAGTTTTAATTCAATGGTCGTTCTTCGTTCGTATAATAAATAGGTAATTATTACAGTATACAATGTAACGATTGTACAATTATTGGATCATTTCATTTTAATTAATTCATTATAAATGATTTATTTCTGCGTAATTGCGTGCTTGGTAATTATGAAAAATTATATAATTGTGTTTCATTTATAGTAATAAAGGTTTAATACGGTAGGAAAACCTAGTAATCCACTTGTCAAAGTTACTTTCTGCGCTCATTATACATCAACGGAAAAGTGATTCATATTTAATAATTATTCATTGCAACACATAAAAAAAACACAGAAAATTATAACATTATGTAACGCCGGAATTTAGAAAGACAACACAATCAAGGTTAAAAATATTTTAATCAAATCAAATTAAAATCGATATATAATTAAAATCAAAAACACATGACAAATCAAAACACCAATCACCGCCAAATTTCCATATTCAAAACCGCGCTTGTCCAAACCCTGCCATTCCTCAGCAACACAACCTGGCCTGCGCACGCGCACTCGAGAATACCTCAACATTGTTTTAGCGTTCGATCACAGTAATTTATTTGTCCATGTTGCTGCTGCCGCGGCTCGTGGCTTATCCCTTTCAGATGTCCGAGATAAGGTTACCCGGATAATGAACAGGCCCTGAATTGCGGAAGTTCGACCGCCCCGCTTTGATAAGTCGATTAGCGGGCCCGACAGTTTAACTCCGCCGAACGTTTAATTACTGTTATTTGCTTAGCAGTCGGCTCGGAATTCGTTCTCGAATTGTTATCGTGTAAATGCGCCGGTTCGGTGTGTTTTCGTCGATGTATGGATGTGGGAATGTGAGCGTGGAAAATGTGTGTGATCATGTCCGACGATTTTATATTGTGCGAGTTCATTTGTGAATTTAATTGAATTTTTGTCTAGTAAAATATGAGTTATCTTTTTATATAAACTTTCAATGATCTTGATTCGCATTAAAAAAGATTCGATAGATTTTTTTGTTGTATTGAAAATAAAAATTATATCATAAATGAAGATTTAGATGAATTTTCGAAATGAGGATCTTTACATTTCCAGGAATACGGTTTGGAAAGCTCGGTTCATGTACATCATCGGCAGGAAGCCGCGGTCATGTAATTGACAATCGGTATGTTGTGGCGCGAGACGTTCCCGACATACTAGTTTGACGAGCAAATAGTGTGCGGATCGCGGGTCAAGTAATTGACATTTTGTAACGCACTGTTATTATCCAAGCCCGAGTTAAATTTAACTGTCTGACGTGTGGAATCAAATCTCTTAGCTCCGAGTTTCGTTTCGATCTCAACAATATTATGAAACCTCATTTCACGAATAAAACCTTTCGACATCATCATATGCCACATATAAATCATCCATCACAACGCATACCATATAAATACATTTTGTATTCAAAAAACCGATATTCTCAACAAACTATTGACTAAATCATTCAATTTTTTTATATAAACGCCGAATTTTCCGAAAGTGACGATCCCGCATGATCTTTCAACAATTTTTCAGCGACTCGTCCGCATCTTAGAAGCTTTGTTTTTTGACGTGCGTGAAATAGAAGTGTCGAAAATAGGAGTCGGTCGTCGGCGCGTGACGGACGTCGTCTGGTCGTCAGCCGCGAGACACGCCCAGTCCGGCCCTGTCCGCCCAGTCCGTAATTCACGGCCCTCTTATGCTTACATTTAGTTCGCACATAAACTATGTGTATTCTGTATAAATGGGTACCCATTTTACATAGTTTCCCAAAATATAGACGGCGACCTAGAACTTGGCTGTCGGGAGAACGTGTGCTGAATTTGAATTTGGCGGATCAGCTGTTCGAAAAAGTACGTCGAAAATGTATTTTGGTTATGTAATTATTTTTACAACGTACAGCTATTCATGTAGTTTAAAAAAAACAATTATAATTCAAATTTCTAAGTAATTTTTATATAGATTGGACAAATCTATTAAAGAATATTTGATTTCTGAAGCATACACTATCATGCGATGGTAAACAAATAAAAAATTCGATTAAAAAACTCGAATGGGGTGTAGTGAAAAGAACCAATTTCGACAACCCCCATATGCCAAGTCTCGTTTCCGTCTCCGTCCAGCGGACATTTGTCAAAATCGTATTTACAGGGGTGGTCAACCTATGGTACCGCGCGACATTATTAATGGGCGTCTTCTTTTTAGTACATATAATCTTTTTCAGTTATTATTACCAAGTCCTATCTCTCTCGCTCGTGCACATTATTCATTCGTTAATATAATGAACACGTTTTGAGGGGGAAAATTTTCAATAGCGAATGCTAAGTGGGTGACATCACGCGATACGAAAAATCGTTTGATATTAGAGCGAATGATTAAAATTTATTAATTAATGTAACATAAAATAAATTTTTATGAGTTTTTAAATTAATTTTCGATTCATATTGATCAACAAATTTTAGATAAAGTAAATTGATTCAACACACACTTATATTCACTATATACTATTTATCTACTAAAGAAAGTGTCCAATTTTCAGTTTTTTAAGAGTAAATAGAAAGATTTTGTGGCACAGTGAATATTTTTATATTATAATAAAAACTTTATATGAAATTCCAATGTGCAAATTACGATTTAAAAATACCAAGAGTATACTATTAAAAAACTGTTGCAGGACTTGTTATGGGTGTGATAATATATACCTCCATTTCATGAAGACCCAAAGCCTGAAAACTATGAATTTTTTTTTCAAAAAAATTTCCCACATTATTACAGTGTATAGCTTTTTAACACATTAATTTAATTTACATCGAATAAATAGTTTATGAGAAAAAAAAATATGGAGCAAAACAATCTGAACAAAACTATAATATATAACAAATCCGGCACAGTTTAAAAAGTGTACACACGTCACATTAATTTTTGATTTATCGGCCCCGATCGCATAATCACACGTCGCCCCAAACAAAGTGCAAAATATATATCAACGTCAAAACCGCCGAAATCGAATAGCGAAATATTGACGGGATAATTTTCACGGAAGCGACAAAAAAGCGCACGGTAATGTCGCGTTCACGTGCGCGCCTCTTTTTACAGGTGTACACCCGCTCTCATTACCGCCGCATTTTCACCTGTTCCCCACTTGGAAACCGGAATAAAACCGACAAAAAGGGACAAAACGAATCGACAAACAACGCTCGGAAAAAAACGGAGGATGGACGCTCTCCCCGGGTATGAAAAAGTATCATTACCGAAGATAGCATTACAGTACGAAACAGGTAGTTAGCTCGGGAAACATATCAATTTGTTTGTTGGGAACGCGCGGCTATCGGAATAATCGGTTTCATTATTAAATTTCGACGTTGACCGTGCCGCTGCCGAATTCAGATGTGAAAAAATGATGTATCATTATCGTTGTTTTGGTACTATTTGTGAGTGTACTACTGATTCGTTGAATGAGTTTGTTTCGTGATGATAACTCGAGGAATTTGTGAAAATTTCGTAGAAGTGGTTTGTTTTTTTTCTAGATTCAAAGGAGTTTGATTTGATATTCGTCCGATTCAAATTAAAGAGTACCTACTGGAACTTTGTAATGTTACGATCACTTTCTTGTACTAATTTACATGATATTTATACTAATCAAATTTTGATTTAAGATAAAAAATGTTTTTATGAAACATGAGATTGTACTTTAATTATGATTTGTGCAAATTTGCAATCGTTCGAAAAAATATCGAAGTCTATGTCCAATCAGGCAAAAATTATTCACGAAACTTGACTTGAATAAAAATTTTATTGATACGATCATAATAAATATTTAGTAACGAAATCTAATCTGATATTGAAGATTACAGTAAAATATCATACAAACAAAACTTCTATTTCATTAGTCAACAACCTATTATTAATAGCGGATTTTCATCAGTTCGTTTATCCGTATCAAACCAAATTTAAGACACGTTCTAAATTGCATTTGATAATTTCGTAAAACTTTTACCCGATCCATAAAAGATAACCGACCACTAATGGATATAGTAAAATCTATTATTTCCACCAAACCTTAACTATTCTACTCGCACACAGATGGCACTAACAACTCACCACACACGACAAAACCTTCCTATCGACAAACAAAATCAACAAACATCACAAAACATCAATTAAAACCCAAAAAAAACCATCGCACCGCCCATAAAAACCATCCTAAGACGAGGTGCGGGGGCGGAGGGGGTCCAAGTCGCGACAGCCGGTTGGCTGGCAGATGTCGGTGGGCGTGGCCGACAATCCAATACTCATAATATACCGTGGCGCGTTATCCGCGCTTATCTCGCGGGCGACCCCCGGCCGGGAAAAAAGCTCGCGGTGTGCGAAGAGGATGCCCTTATGGGCTCGCGTGCGGAAGGGACAAGGACGCGGATGGGTCTGTATAAACAATGAGAGGTCCTTTGTGTCCGGATGAAGATTTATTGGCGGATGTGCGCCGCGGTATGTGCGCGTGGTTTTTAATTGTGAGCGTGTTGATGTGATGGAAGCGCTGCGTCGGGTTGATGGTTTCGTGGTTGTTTTTTGGTGTCGTCGAAGGTTTTGGGTGTGCGAGGAAAACGTGGCGGTAAAGGATTGCTATAGTAAAGGATGGTAAAAATGATCAGATGTAATGGCGTGTTGTTGAATTGAGGAGTTTGTAAGATGGTAAGATTGAAATTTTTGAAAAATTGAGTGTTTTCGTCATCACTTTTTGCTACATAATGAATTTGCACAATTAGAAGAAATACCATAACTTCTTGAAATTTTTTATTGTGCAAATAAAATTATACGTTTTTATCATAATAATGATTAAATTTGAAAATATACTTTTCAAGAACTCATAATTAAAATAATCCTTGCAAATAATTTCATATTAATGATATACAATCACATCCATTTCCCAACTACGAACATGTTAATTATCTTTTTCGATCAGAATCAATAATTTAATAATTATTTACGATTAATTTAATTAATATACTTATTACCGTTGTAATATCCATACATCAATTAAAAATATGAATCAATACTATCCAATAAAATGCAACGGCTATTACAAACCGTAAAAACCTATATTTGTCGTTTTCAACATTTCAATATCCTAATAAAAATTGTCGAAGAATAAATCTCGTTTGCCGATCGAATCTGTCACTCCGTACACGGTGTATAAGAACATAATAGTATTGTATGAGGGGGTGGGAATATATTTCCATGATGAATGGGCGTGTTCAGGTCTATATGACCGGCTCGTTTAATATCGAATCAAAATAAACACGTGGAATAAGAAACTTCCCATGGTGTTCACGATATAAACAAAAATAAATAACGAAAAAATAAAAGAGGCATACACACAAACGTATATGGGGGAGGTGCGTCTCGACTGATGAATGAGCCAACATTTCCTTTTTTAATTCATGACATCGCTTTTAAATTGGTATGAATATTCACAACGAGCCCTCGCATTACAACGACCAGCATTGAAAAAAAAAACAATAATTTTCTAGATTCAAACAAGATAAGTCTTATAACTAATAGCGTAATATTTTCTTGAGAATCTCTGCGAGCTAAAAATTTTATTCCACCGAACAATATCTCCATAGAGCCCATATTGAATAATCTTACGTCCGCTCTAATGAATATTTATTATATTTTTATGATAAATTTATATTAAAAAAATACATGAAAGCAAAATGAGCAATCGCGTGGCGATACGACGACGATAACGAAATAAAACATTTTATTCCGTTTTGCCGAACAACGGCAAATTCGAATATATGTATATAAAAAAATAAAAAATAAATGCTGACTAGCAGTTAATCATCAACGCAAAACTCAAATGCATAAATTCTGACCGTTCAAACCCATAATTATACGGTTTGAGTTAATCGTCTATAAATTATTATTTTTGCCCCGTACGAATATAATACGTCTCGAGTTTTGAGTATTGCCAAACAGTGCAATTTTTGGACCGACATCTAAATAAATGTGAGAGCATATGTTCTTATTCCACATTATATTTCATTAAATCATTTTTTTTTTTATTATTTTCACAGCAATTATGCCGAAATTAATTTCGATTTTCAGCCGATAGACTCATATTTCGAACGAGATAATAACACGTCTTGTTAATTAAAAATTAGAAAAAATAATAATAAACGACGGTCGTGAACAAAGCGAAATGATCGACCAATATATTGAACAACTTCACATAATTGTACTTAACGAATTTCAATTACTTTCGAAGTCGATCCAAGTACAGCACAACGTAACGACTTAATGACCCCCTCGACGAGCAGTAGTCGTCGACTACGAATAAAACCGTATTTAATCAACACTACAATTTTTTTACTTACATATATTTTTTCCGAATAACCACGCTCAAAATAATAACGCGTTGATTGTACAAAATTAACCGTGCGTAATAGAAATGTTATTAGAATTACTTGAAAACAAAAAAAAAATGATAAAGGTTGAACGAACGCTTCATTGCTTTGACCTGTTGGTACTGAGATTTTCCCGACTTTTCCTAACGAAATAATTTTTTTGACGAATTATACATATTTTATATTCGAGCATTAATAATAATTTAATAATTTTCATCAATGTTCATAAGAAATGTATCATATGAGATGCATCTATGTGTACGCGTATGTTGAGCACTGTCACGTTTCTGATCCTTCGTTGTTCTTTATCGTAAGTACGAAAGGCCCAAAAGCCTTTAGGGCTCGTCCTGAGAGGCCAATAGGCGTGTCCCAATCCATAAATCGTCATCGTGGTCACCCCAGTGCGTACGAAAACCGCGACGTAATAAATACAACAACGACACGTGCCGCACTTCAAGAGTTCCAGCCATAAATATTAATTTTCGCTATTCATAAAATCTTATTTGATCAATTGAACGGTTCATTTAAAAACTATCCGTCGTATGAATGTTAGTTTTCGCATACTTTTGTGAATTTTATTTGATAAAATCTTGTATTTCTCAGTAACGGATCTTACATTAATGTATATATTATAAATTTGAATAGATAGTTTTGAAATTTTATAAAATCTAGATTGTCATAGATTTCGGCGGTTAAAATTTTCAAATTACATACATACCTACATATATGAACAAAACTTTCGTAAACATATTATACTTCGAATACTATATTTTCACAGAATTAGATTCGTTTTTTTTTACAATATTTTCGAGTTGATATAATTATAAAACAAAAAAATAATCGAATCCGACACAATTTACACAAAAAAAAGTAAAACGGATACCGAAATAAATATCACGACCATCGAGAAAACCGGCACAAAAAGGGCACCGCCAATGAGCATTAATTCGATTTTAAATTAAGCCAACGAAAAGAGGCGATTTCGTAAAAAGAAACCGACACTTTTTCCGAGTCGACAATAACACACACACATCAAAAATAAATCGAATCCAACAAAAAGACAGCCTGCCGCGAGAGAGAGGGCAGCAATCGATATTATTTATGTGGTAATTGAAAATTGATCCCAGCGCTTCCAGCACGGAATGGTTTCCCACGCCCCCCGCGGTAATTAACGGGCGGGGAGGGGCCACCTTTGTTTTAGTCCGCGTCTGTTAATTTACGGCTCGAAATTTAATTTTTTCGGACCCTTCGACTCTTTTTTTGGAGGTCCGTTCGTTTTTTGTTTACCTATCGCGGTGATTTTTCGCTGATCAAACGAGATGGGACTAGGGAGTGTGTGAAAAACTATTTAACAGTTTTGTATTGTGGATGTTTTTAATTGTCTGGATGTATACGAAATTTTAATACAATTCGAAACATGGGTATTTTTATATCAAAATATAGGTTTTCATTGATAATTTTTTTTTTTGTATTTTTTTAAACCCTACTTGTTATGTCACTTAGGTTCTAAGGGTTTATCTAGATAATTAATATTAAGTTATATTTGGCAGTTTAAAAATAGTTAGGTGACTTAAACATATTTTGATAATTAAAAATTTCAAAATCAACCTTTTGAGAAATACAGTTATCTCTCAATACTATCATTACTATAAGCATTCTATATAATTTTCTTGGTGTCAACGCTTCAGAAGTTTTGTCTTCATTAAAAATTTGATTCCATCAAGAGATTTGAGGCTATGTTTCATAAAAAGAGCTTTTCAACATAATCAAAAGTTTCAGTATAAATAAAAGATATCTTAAAAAATTTTAATACTAAAAATCATCCTTTTCAAATACTTTTATTATATAAATTAAAAATTGATTTAAGACCACTTAATTTTCCATTCAATTCCAATGTCTTTATTCTCTTCCTGATAAAATTTTTTGAAAAATTCTTTGTTTTCAATTAAATTTCATATGAAATACAATCATATGATACACATACGACCAAAACAAAAATGGCGATCAATTTTCATCAAATACAATCACTAGTATATAAATACTATTGAATTTGATGAAAATTGATAGCTCTTAGAAAATAGCTCTTCCCCTGAAACACATACAACGGCATTGATTCAAAAACAACACAAATTCATCGCAACCGACATCCAATTACCGAATTGAAACCATCACGTATGCACACGTTAAATTATACGACCGACAGTTCGATGTCACGATTCGAAATGTCAAAGTTTGCATGACGACTTTCCCGATCACGCGTTGCCCTTTCGCGCCGGCGCCCACGCAGGGCCGGCTCGGGTCGTTTTCGGGTTAAAAACGCCGCGGTTTTATCACATTATAATATTATTGCATAAATTCGCATAATCGAGCGATGGTTCGCCGGCGGCCATCGGTCGATAAATATCGCGGGCGGTGACACGGATCGTCCTTCGTCCTACGCGTCCTCATTGTCTTCGGTGGAGCCTTCGGCAAAAGGATGTACATTGGCCGGGGAAAATGCAACGCGATTTTGTTGCACGATGTGTGCGATTCCTTGTATAGTGTTGCTGGACAAATATAATCGATGTTAAAGTTTGTTGAGAAACATTCTTGATTACTTAGGTAAAATTTAATACTAGTATATAGGTCCGATGTTAATAACATCGGCTGTGAATGCAAAGTTTAAAGAAATATATTGATAACACAATATAATGTTGATTTTTTTAATTAAAATAGAAAAAATTAAATGAAATTTGTTTAGAAACGGAAAACGATAAAATGTGAAAATATTTAATTATCGCCAAAGGTTTTCGCTTTGGAGTACCAATCGCTTCATCCAATTCGGAATAATATCCCCTATATATAATCAACAATTATTTTGTTTATTATCGCGATTATAGCCGTTATTATAATGACCATAAAGACTTAAGTTGGAGATCGCGATTTTCGAGCTCGATAATGATGTGAGTAGTGATTATAGCCGTTATTTTAATGGTATACAGCCTAAATTGGAATGGCAAGCCCAGTAGTAACATCGGCTACCCGATTCCCGTACTCGATTTGAATATTTAATATTTAATTAATAAAACCAGTTCATTCATTATTGTCACAATTACGACATATAGGCAAAGCCCGAGGTAGCAGGTAATAAGCATCATATTATAGACGTTAACTATATAAGCATAAAGACTATATTAATATAAAGTCATCGAATACACACACAGAAATCCGCCATTATATATAGCCGATTATATATCAATGGATTCAAACATAAAATAACCTCTTTTATTTATCAAAAATAAAAACGACAAACTTACAAACAGCCATCAAACAAAAATCACCACAATACAATCAAACAACAAAACATACCATAAAAACTTCACATACATACAAACAGTCGAACATAAAATTTCGTCGTTGTTCAGGGGTGGGTGCTTGCGACCCCCAGATTGTGCGTTTGTGGCTTTTAATGAGCCCGTGTGGGTGAATGTGCGCAAGTTGTCAGGGGACCTAAATCATCGGGCTACGGGGGCGCTAATAACAGCCTGCTGTACCCCGAGGCGGACCCCCTTCAAGGGCAGTTGCGGCTCGTGTCACACTGATAATTTCATTTATTTAATTTTGTCTCGTCTGAAGGACGTAGAATCGAAGGTCGAATACGTATAAGTTTGAATGAAAACCTATTTTTTTTATTTATTAATGTAATTTTTAAATATGATCATTTTGTGTTTATGGGATCTTTTTGTTTTTGTCTGAAGTTTTAGGAATGTTTCATACGTGTATTATAATAAAATAGTATAAAGGCCCGATGTTAATAACATCGGCTGTGGTTTTGTTAAGGAACGAAAAACGATAAAATGTGGAAACCCGATTGTGTGAACTGGAAATGTGTAGGTACCCGATTTGAATTCTTAATATTTAATTAATAAAATCAAAATAGTTTATTTGTTATGCTCATGTTCATTTGTTAAAAAAAGTCGCGAGCGTCATCGACACAGACAGATACACAGAAATCCGCTATTATATATAGGGGATATTCAAAGTGATGATAATTTAACAATATTGAACTGATAAAAGAAATGTGGTGTTCATATAAATGTAAATGTTAAAACTGTCTTTTTTAATATAATAGTTTCAAAATGAAGTTTTCCATCCAGGTTTTGGGTCGTCTCGATGTTATAAAACTTCAATGAAACATCAAGCGAATAAGATATTATATATTGAAAGATGGGTTTTAATTTAGATTTTATAATATTTATAATCTATATTCAAAATGATTTTTTTCTATATTTCAGTCAAGATACACAAATAACTAAAGTTAGTTAAGAATCATCTGAATGGTTATTATTTGAAAATTTTCTTTGATAAATTTAAATATCATAGTTTAATGTACACATATCCATAATTATAATAAATATATTATAAAATCTTTTAAGATAACATTCTTATCAAGATAATCGTGTTGAGTATTTTTCAAAAAACACAAAGTTTTGAGAATCAATAAATAATTTTAATATTAATCAATAATAGATACTATAAGGTTTTCAGGAGAACAAAAACATAATCTTTACCAAAACTGAAATACAATATCAACATATAAATTCCCAAAAATATATCAATATTGACCCAAATTCGAAAACATAACATTTTCAACAAAAATTTTATATTTTCTGAATCAAAACCGCCACGAAAAACATAGATTTCATCGCGCGCCGCCGCTGCTATCAATCGCCGCATATAAATCATTATCGGCGTAGTTTGGCCCGGGCCTAACCTCATCTCCATACATAACTCTCGAAATATGTTAGTTTTATTCAAATGTGACGTGATAATTGCGGCGATTTGGAAACGACCAGGACCGAGCGGCAGAACCGTTCTTTCGCTTCCTTGTTTATTTCATACACACGATCCGAAATTCGGGTCCTTTGCGTGCTGGAATTGGGCCACGTAACTTCATAATTTGAAATGTTAAGGATTCGTATTGTCGAGTTAAAGTTGTATCTGCTCAATGGATCCGAATGAAATATTTATTGCTTGATAACACACGTGCAGAGGTTAAATTTCTAAGATCAATGACGCACCGGTGTAAAAAAATGCGGATGCGCGCAATAACGGCAATTTTGATTGATATTTTTTTCGTCGGGTCACGCTTTTTTAATCCGCGACCATTACAAAAACGATTTTCTTTCTTTGAAAAGTTTAAAAGCCGACCGCCGAACTTCCAATTAAGCGCCATTACCGATAATTGGCGATACATCAATATGCGAGACAACGATTCGTATCTGCGAGTGCCATTCGGATACGACGACAAATAAACTTCGAGGCAAACGGATGAAAAAAATATCATAAATTAACAATACACACACGCGCGTAATCGCATAATTTCATTATATAAATGTGGCGTATATAAAGTCGTAATATAATTATAACTTTCGTCCCGCCCTGTCGTCGCGCCACCTCGGCCCGAAGCCCGCGGCCATCGTACCTTTTCGACGCCGAAAAACGGCTCTGATCGCGTTTTTTGTACTATTTATTTTAATTTATTAGGATTTATTAACTTCTCGTTGTGTGCACGCCCATATTTATGAACATCGGAGTGTACGATTTACGCGCATCTTAAAATATTTCATGTGAAACTTTGATTGAAGCTCGTTCGCGACGAAGGAAAATGGCACTGACGCAAATCAGGAAAAAATGTATTATACAATTTGAGATTCTATTGTTTTTTTCAATAATATGAATTATTCAGTTTTATTGAGTTCATCGATCAAGTTAACCAACTTTTAATACATTCAATATTGTATAAAATTTGATGAATGAATGTGAAAATTTGGTCCATATATATGGAATAACCTGACGTCATTGAAAAATTGATAGATTTTGTAAGTTGAGTATTTTATGTGATAGATGGACATATTAGGCACTGGAATATTACACATAGAATTAAAATAAAATAAAAAAAACTGATGGATGAAATCAAAGAAAATAGATGAAGTTAGATGACATTTTCTCAAGATAGACAGAACTATAAAAGGATTAAAGAAATATTCATCTAAAATTAGGTATTGAATGCCTGTATATAATGATGATATAAATCACATTCCGAATCACATAATTAATACTAATTTAACATCTCAGCCCCATTTTTCATTCATAACACAGCACAAGCGCATCTCGTTACAGCGAATCGCTCCATTTCCAAATCAATTGTAAAGGTTTAATGAAAGAGGCGCTAATCGAGCCGCTGATGATACCTTCCGTGGACGAATGAGCCGCATTTAATAACATAGAATTTGCCCTTCAAAAAGTTTAAAGTGTCGTGAGCGAGCTTGACGACGTCGACGTCGTCAGGCGTCGCCTCGGGCCCAAGAGCATCCTCTATCTACGGACCGAATCTTCTCCTTTATACGAGCACTATTAGACATGATCTCGTTTTAACATCATGTATGTGAGCCGCTTCGTTCGTTGATATAGGAAAAGCCGTGTGTGTGTGCTGGTCGGCTGACTGATGGCCATTAAAAGGCGATCACTTTTTGTGCGGTTGAGTTAACAATTTCGTGCGATGGAGCGACGTCTGGGCATAGATGTAAGAGGCGATCATGATTTATCGGATTTTCATACGCGATGGTAATTTTATTGTCGGTAATTATTTGAAAATGTCGGCGGGCCGACGCGAGGTTTTCAATGAACCTAGCACTGCTTCGGTGATGAAAAAAAATTATATCGCGCCGCGAGCTTTTGTTCTATGAAATGTTGTGTTTGTGAAATCAACGTTTCGGGAAAGCTCGGCGAAAGTCTGAATCGTAAAAGTTCAAAAACGACTTGGGGGAATCCCCCATTTTCCGAATCGATCTAGTACGGGGAGGCAAATGGCGCGGAACCGGTGCCGTTTTAGCGCCCCGTAATAACCGTAAACTCTCCCTTGTGTGCGGTTTTCGCGCCAAATCAGCGCTTTTTAAACGAGGGCTCGCCTCGAGGATGAGACAGGGCTTTTTCAAATGACTCGGAAAGAATCAAGCCCTCGACACCATTCAACATTTTCAAATCGCTTCACTACTGACTATTATAAAAACGGATCGAAGTACATATCATACTTTTTTGAGAGTTTACGCTTTAGTTAGTTTAAATTGAAAAAAACTTCGATGATTTTTATATTATCTTTATATTTATTTAATAAAAATTGTTGCATCACGATGGAAGATATTCAATTTCTGCTCCAAAATGGCGGTCGGGCAATTTCGCATAGCGACGTTTTTACGGCGCAAATTCGCCACGACACGATCACAATCTATGTTTTAATCGAAAATTTTCGGCAAGAGGACCAAAAGTGCGCCAAGCACAATATATAATAGCATCGAAACCGGTTGGTCGAGTTTGAAAGAAGAACGCCAGATGCTCGGGCGAGATTCGCCATCATCGCCAAGAAGACGAACGTCCCGAAATTGAACTTGGCTCTCTCGTATCGCATCGATTTTTTCATCCTGCGAATATTCATTTCGCGAATAAACATGGGCGATCGGGCATTTTTTAGTTTTCGGACCCGCCGAGTCGTATTTTTGACCCTGCGAAGAAGTATACATAGACGATCTGCGGTGTTCACGAATTATCTCGACGCGAGCGGCTATTTTATTTTAATAACACATAATGCCGTCCCGTCCCGAAACGTATACGGCGAACGGCCATAAAAATATTTTTATCTCGCATCATAATCTCCGGTTTAATGAGTAAATTAATTGGATTTAAAATTGAACAATCCGTCCGGGACGGGATCCAACCGACCGGCTCTCTGTGCGCATACGAAAACTACGGACGCGCTGAAAAATGTTCGCGGTTTGATTAAATGTATGAGTTTCGGTCAATTAAAATTTTTTGTGATTACTGCTAGATATTATTATCTTAAATATTTTTGAATTAGCTTGAAATCAAGCAGACTAATGAATAACATTCTTCCATTGAATTTAAATTAAAATGTTCTTGGGCCAAACCAAAGAGGTCTCATAAGACGATCTAATGAAGCTGTACGACTTATTTCTGGGAGAGTTTACCTTCAGAGGACCTGTAACACCAACTGCTGTAAGCTAATTCGTTGATAGTCTCTTCGAGTATCGTCTTGACCAGGAATAGCTTAACTATCTGAGGTACAATTTAGAGCCCAATGGTCCAGGTTCCATGACTTACCACATCTTCAAACAGGTTATGACTCCCGAATACGTAACATATCCATAACTCAGTAGTAATTTCTCAAAAGAAAGGTGACTTTCCGTAAACATAGCTTTGTCTTTGACAAAGGTTTCAACAGTTCGGAGTAGTTGCGTTAATACTTCAACAGCGATTAATGGAGCGACAAGCTTAACAGATATCTGCGGTTAGTGTCAACTGATTTAACTTAACGGTAGATTCAGAAACTCGAAAGGTATTGCCGAAGCTAATCGTTTAGGCGACTACATAGACAGTTCTGAAATAAATGGGAGATCATTATTTATTCATAAATCGTTATACACTTGCTTTGATAATTAAATATGAAAAAATATGGCATCAGAGGGATATCGGTACATCCTTGTACCCTATCTTTAGCTGAGGGTTGTTCTTCGCTGATATCCTCACCAGACAGGGGATTAGCTGTCTCTCATCCAAACACTTTAGTTCTTTGATGTTGTTATTATCCACTATTAATTCCTTCAGGTTGGGAAGATCAAGTACAGATACATCCGATACCACACTGTTCTTACTAAGACTGATCAACTCTAGCATAGGTAGCTTCCACTCCTCCATCCTCAAACAGTTCGATATGAAATTCTCATCCAGGTACAGTCTCCGTAGGTTTTGGTGTTTAAGGTTGGGTAGGATGCTGAGTTTATTGTGGCAGAGGGACAGCTACTTGAGATGGGTAAGTACACACTAGTTGAAGCCATCGAAAGAGGTGATTTTGTTGTTGTTAATAAGGAGGATCTCCAAACTGGGTAGGTTTACGAATGGCAGCTCTCCAGTAATAAGGTTAGTAGAGAAATCAATCAGTTCTACAAGAGGCAACTCCCATTAACTAATAGAATCTATCAGTGCTAGGCAGTTATTGTTAAGTTGGAGCTGAGCCAAACTGGGAAAATTGATGACAGGCAAAGGCCCCACAATCTTATTAGACG
>JAOXNN020000055.1:5617625-5649075 GCA_028571205.2 Hydropsyche betteni | reverse complement strand
TCATATACCGTGTTTCCCCGATAATAAGACCTACCCCGAAAATAAGACCTAGTGCAGTTTTCGAGTGTAAAATTAATATAAGACCGAGTCTTATATTCGGGGAAACACGGTAAGCAAAGCCAGTCACGATCGTCATTCGAACACACAGATACACAGACACACCGATCCGTGATTATATATAGGAGAATTGTATCCAAATTTGACTATTACATAATTTTGTTTTATACGATGTTTATTTAAAAAATACAGATGATGATTCTATTCACGTTTGGGAGAGAAAAAAACTCTTTATATAGGCGATACAAATATGCTTTTTTTTGTTGTTTCAATGAAATACATTAAAAAAATTTATTCACGATCGTGTGATCGTCTTAATAAATTATAGTTTGTAATTATTTTCAAAATTTAGATGTATCTAAAGCCCCCCGTGGCTACAGTCGTATTCCTATCGATTTCACAATACTATAAAGAACATTCAAACGCTACTTTTATAAAGCAGAAATGTGATGTAATTTGATCATCATTAAATTAGTGCAATAATTTCAAACTTCTCGGTTCTTTTATGAACTGAACTTACGACCAAAATCCGACACGTACAGCTCGGAGAATGCCGATAAGTTGTCTTTTTGGGTGCATTAATAAAATTATATGCATTTTTTCTTATACGGAACAGAAGTGCACAAGGAAAAAAATCGATGCAGAAAAAAGATCACAAGAATTCGCCGGCCATTGTTCGAACGCGTCACACTGGCTGACACAAAAAAAAATTACACATATATCGAAAGCTTTATATATTTTCGTTTCTTTTTTAGAAAAACCTTTGTGAATATGTGTAAAGTGACAAAGGTTCGAAAAAAGGATCGTTTGTGAATTAAACCTGCCATTGCGCACTTGTGCATATTTTTTGTTAACTTATCGGATTTGTATCAATTTTCAATGATGAACGGTTTTTGATGTTATATTTTTTTATTTTCCGATTTTTCCCGAATAAGTAATTCAATATTTTATATGATGAATGGATGATCTAAAATCCAGGCCAATTTGAAGACAGGATGTGATATTCAAAGGGGTTGATTCGTATCAATATGAAAAAAAAATATTGTAAAATTTCACGTGCACTTTGAAAATAAAATCAAAGAAAAATACTGTTTGATTTTTGACATTTTCTGTCCGTCTAAAATCTTGTGTCATATTGAAAAGGATCCCTTCAGGATCGCCGCTTTTCAGGACCCCTGCTGATATAAGGTGTAGCGGTTCCCTTTACCGGTCAAAGATTTGAAAAAAAAAATACATATATAAGGGCGAAAAATTTGTTGGACGTCGTTTTAGTTACCAAATAAATAACTGACACGTATACCGCTATTATTGTACTGCAATAAATAACAATAACAATTTACGAAAATCGATAAACGCGTTTTTCGACGTTACTATTCATATAATTTTATTACCGAATTTTGCTATTTTGACATTGAAAAAAATTGAAGTACTAAATGAAATAGTTCTACTAAATGCTTTGTTAAATGATATTTTAATTTTAATTCAAGATTGAACTGATTGTAAGAAATGATAGTTTATTTTATGTTATTCAGTATTTGCATTGAAATAATATTAATATAATACAATTTCAAAATCTTAATATAACAATGAAGATCAATATTTTTCTTATTCTCCATCTTCATTCCCCACCAGAGTTTGCACTTGATCTTCTTGATCGCCCTGTAAACATTTATTATTGATGAAAGATTCATAGTACATAATTTTCGATATAAATCGTCATAAAAAAACATTATGTGTAATTTTAAAATAAAGGATGTTTACTTGATTAGGAGCTTGCCCTACGGATACTGGTCCATCGTCCCTAACCACAGTTTCACCATCTAATTTTTTGAGGTTCGGTAAACGTTTTGCCACTTCTTGCCTCCACACTTCCAATTCACAATTATCATATAATGGATTACCGACAAATAAAAGATCTTCCAGATTAGGCATTTCCTATAAATGTATGGTGTTTTGCATAATTCTTAGAATATTTATAAACAGAATACGAGCAAAAATTAAGGAAATAGCTCCAATTTCAAATTTTGAAAATTATTCAAGAAGAATACATTTAATAAGAACATAAAGATATGATATGAGTTTTACCTGCAATTTATTGAACTCGGCCCATTCTTTCACTAAATTATTGCTCATATACAAAACTCTTAAATTCTTCATTGTATTTATACCTTTAATTTTTTCAATTAAATTATATGATATCCATAGCTCTTCTAACGTATCAGACAAAGCTTCCTAAATTAATTTTCATGAAGCATTTTTTCCATTTTCTATATTCAAATATTTGAAAAAGGGTATTTTTCTCTTACCAATCCAGTTACTGATTTAATATAATTCCTCCCTAAAGATAATATTTTCAAATTTTTCAATGTGGAAACTCCAGTAATTTTTTCTATCATATTCGTTGAAAGGCTCAGTTTTCTATAATGTTTTTCATGTAAATTTTTGATATGTCGATTATGTTGTAATTTTATAAATTAACTATAATATTTAAGCTAATCAATTTAGCGAGAATGTTATCACTCACTCGCAAGCTGTCAACGATGCAAGTATATTATCCATTTTTTCAATTGGAGGATATTGAAATTCTAAAGCGACTTCTTTAGCAGTAATGGCCTGCTGCCCAGTTTTATCTTCAAATTTCTTAATTGCTTCTTTTATGGTAGTCGCTTTTCCAGCCATTTTACTTCGCTACCACGAGAATTGTGAAAACAATCAATATATTCTCAACTGTAACTAGGATACAGGTTCAACAAGATTCTACTTTTTTTTTAAATCAAAGTGGATAAATAAAAACAGTTTTAATTCAAGACTCAGAAATTTGGAATGAAATTTATTAATTTTCAATCTGTAACAACATTTTTTGATAAGAAAACAGTAATAAAAACAGAATATAGAAAATAAATTTCAAAACAAAAATAGAATAAACCACAAATTTGTACAATTAAATATAAAATAAAAAAAAATACAACTGCCATTAGAAACATACTTACAATTGAAAATTGCACAATTTTTACACCCCAATAAAACTGGAATATATTTGTTTAAATTTCAAGATCTATGTTGAAGAATTATAATATGTTATATAAATAAATATTTCAGTAATTGAGAATAAAAAAATTTAAAGAAATTCTTCCTTAGTGACAAAAATAAAACGCTATTGAAAAATATAAATTGTTAGCAACAAGCAATTACTACTAATGTAAATAGAACAGTAGACGATTTGAGTGTAAAAAAAGATTGAGATTTTTTTTACAAAATATGTATGCTAGTAGATTAAGCACTCTTTTTATATTTAAGAAGTCTATCTTAACATTTAATCTTTGTACAAGTAGCTAATGCATACATTCTATTAAACAATAATTTAAAATGACCAGTGTCCCATGTCGGTAAACCTGTCGATATTCATAAGGCAAACCGGGAGACGTACACTTGCCTTAAATAAACACAATCGATTTATACACATACTGAATCTTATCTAGATTTATAAACCAAAATTTATACAAAAGATATTTCAATTTTGCTTTTTAGATACTGGAGGAAATGAAAATCGATAAAAATAATGCAATAGGTCAACAATAAAAAAACATTCGATAGAAGAAATTTGTTGATAAATGCAAAGCCTTCTTTCACATTCTCGCACATCTTATATCGTAAGATTTCTGCTAATATTTTTCTAGTGAGGTTTAAAATCCACAGCACTCTAGCACACTTCAAAAAATTATCACTGAAATATGTTTTACCATATTTTGAATATAGATTCCAAATGACATTTAAGAAAAAAACACTGCACTATATAGGTTTCAATCCTTTTTGAATAAAAGATTGATTTTATGACAATTCAAAGTTCGACTTATGTAAATTTTCGAAAAAAATAATATGTATTTTAAGTTCAAGCGCTGTGCTTTAGTTTTATGTTTATAACTCATCTCGAAGCAGTGTGTATCGATTTTTCGAAGGTGCTAATTTTTTGAAAGTAGACTCAGGTGGAGAAGTTGTTTTCTTTTCTTGAGAATTAATAACGTTTTGTTGAACTTCCACAGAAGCCTGTTCTGGACCGTAGTGAAATTCTCTGAAGAAATAAATATTTAAAATAAATACCCATATTAATTATCGATTGGTATAATTAAATATAAATTTACCTGTGGAGTTTGCCAGAGTAAAGGTCTTGTAAAAATTGCTTGAGTTTACCAGGTTTGTCCATTTCTTTTATGTCCGGGAAAAGATACATATGGCGGAAAGAGTCAATCGCTATCAACGGCAAATCGTTAATACCTTTACCAAGGTGATGAAGAGGATGTTCAAATTTTTTTCCATCGGCAGTCAAAAAATTGATACTTTCTGCAATAAATAAAACCAAGATTATGAAAATTTGATTTTTTCATACTTCAATTTCAACATAAAGAAACACTACTAACGTTTTTCAGACAATAGTTCATTTACAACAATATCATTATACTTCTTGATAATGGAAGTGTCATCGGGAGCATGGAAAAGAATAAGGAACGGTAAACCTTCTTCTGTAAGTTCTTCGGCATTTTCAAATGTTATTTCTCGCACTAATGGAACACAATTTTCTTGAACCCAAATATGGGTTTCATCAAAACTTTTCAGGTTACCCATAAATGTTACATCTTTGTCATTAGAACGAGATTTGTCAGCACGAAATACAATTATTGGATGGCCTGAAAATAAAAATAAAACTATAAAGCATGCAAAACAACCACACAAATAATGTTATTTTATATACGACATTCATAGAATATATCGCAATAAATTAATTCCATTCGAAATTTAAACATATGCGAATTTTAATTTGTTTGACCAAGTGGTTTGCACAAGAATAACATCTGTGCGACCTTCGAGATAACAGCGCAAAATCAAAATATATATTCTTCAAAATATACCTGGTGGGTGCATTTGCGCTGTCACATCACCAAATCCGACATGAAATTGACAGTCCTCCTTCAAAGATGTGGCGACCCTTCGGAAAATGTCATACTCGGGCATATCTCGCCTGTCGAAGTATCCGATTATGGTTCTTTTTGAGGAATCTAACGAAGAAAGTTCGTTCAAAGAATGAAATTCTTTGATCGGATCCTCCAATTGTTTTTTTATGAAATCAGCGAAAGCATCTATTGATCTTTGTCCTATAAAATGTAATAAAACCCAAATTATTCTTAATTATAAGAACAGATTATTTAAGGAAAAACTATTATTAAAAATTTTATCAAAATAAAACGACTTTATGAATACATAGGAGATAAAAATATCAAGGTTAAAAGTATAATGTGTATTCAAACAAACCTCGATATTCTCTTTTGGTAGGTTGGCCATTTCTGATAACTTTCAACGTCGGATATTTGGATATATGAAAACGAGTCGCAATACTATTTTCTTTATCACAGTCTACTTTCCCCATGACGACTCGACCGGCATCCGGAAACATTGACGATACTTTGTCTGCAGCATCGTCAAATATTGGTTGTAAAATATTACTAAATCTACACCATTCTGCGTAAAAATTGATGAACACTAATTCATTGGATGCTGAAATTCATATAAAATACGGACATATTAGTGAGATGTGAAAACAGGTTTGACAACTGTCATTAGCATCTTGTGCAACAGTTAATTCTAGCATTTTTTCGTCGTATCAAAATTTTCTATTAGATTGTTTACATACCTAGAGTCATATCCAAATTACTTTGAGTAAGCTGAACTGCGCCACTATCAGTCGGGTTATAAAATACATGGAATATCTGAAAAAAAATGGGATAAAATTGTTATTGTTTCAATTCACGTGAATTTCTCTTATTTGATGAACATTTTTGTATTTTAAATGATTGATATTTGATAATTTAGAATAGTAAAAATGGTAATTCAAAAATTAATAATTCATAATATCGAAATATGTTTATAATTGTATATTCGCATCTAGTTATTTGGCAATTATTTGTGATAACAAATTGAAGGTTCTACATTATAAATAAATTTGCAAAATTGTATTGTATAGAAAATTTTATCGTTGTTATTGCAATTATACTACAAAGAGAATTGTGCAATGTATCAATGCATACGAATGCTCTGATGTTAGATAACATTTCAGCCAAAATATGATAACATTAAATACGTACTTATTGAGATTGTTCAGTAACTAAAAGATTGATAGAAAAAACATAAATAAAATACAAACAAATCGAATGGACACAAAAAGCAAACATATCCATCCCCGATTTTACGCAGTTTGCATATTATTTTAGCATATTTTGAATTCATTAACAAAATACGAAAAAAAAAACAGTCATTGATCACAGAATCCCTAAATAAAAAAAAACTATCTATGATCTAATTAAGTATTCTTTTCAAAATAAAAATAGAAAGAGTGGATATAATTTTTGTTAGACTTTTTTACGTGGATTTTCCTGAACCAATATTTCTATTTAGTATGAATTTAATGTCTTGAATTATGTAGCTTTTAATTTGGAATTTATCTCTAGTTTTTTCATAGGTTCATAGTTTGTATTTATATATTTTCTATTTATGCGGTTTATCATGGAACATATCTACTAAGTAAATTGGGGTTCGGGTGTACATTCGCCAATAAGGAAAATTTGGACATATAATAATCAAACGAATCCCACGAGCGACTATAATCAAACAAATCATATATGATAAAAAGAGGGGGAAAACTAAGATGATAACGGGAGGATCACATGACACAGGATACTCGGAAATTTAAGGAGGATTAATATGTTGGATGAGGGCATCGTTGAACAGTGAATAATAGAAAATAAGAAAAGTCAAGGTTGATGAATGTATTTATGCATTTTGGGTAACGAAGGAATCCACCATTGAGTAGACCAACATTCTCGAGGACTTCCAAATCGATCACATAATCCATGTGGATACGCAACAATCAAACAAATTCCGCAAATGACTACTATCAAACAAATTAAGTATGACAAACGGACAGCGAGAAAACTAACAAGATAACAACGGGAAGATTGACGTGACGCAGCATTTGGAAACTTAAGAACTCCATAGGCTGGACGAAAGCATCATTAAACAGTAAACAATAAAATATACGATTGAGAGAGGCCAAGGTTGACGCCATACATTTTGGACAATCGATTTGTACAACGAAGGGACCCACTATCGAAGAGACTCGACGTTCTCGAGGACTTCCAAATCGATCACATAATCCATGTGGATACGCAACAATCAAACAAATTCCGCAAACGACTACTATCAAACAAATTAAGTATGACAAACGGACAGCGAGAAAACTAACAAGATAATAACGGGAAGACTCCATAGGCTCAACGAAAGCAACAGTAAACAATAAAATATACGATTGAGAGAGGCCAAGGTTGACGCCATACATTTCGGACGATCGATTTGTACAACGAAGGCACCCACTATCGAGGTGACCAAAGTTTTCGAGGACTTCCAAACCGAGCACACAATCAAAAATCAACCGATCTAGACCGAAAGGATCGTGGGAAAAAGCGATCAATAAGCAAAAATGTGATTCACCAAGGTGGCGAAAAGCAGGGCTCGTTGCAGCAGCGCCATGGTGGCGGTGTGTGGCCCCTCCGACTCCTCGGACCGGTCCCCGAGCTGGTGGCGGGAGACGAGACTCCGACTCCTCGCAGCGGAGACGAGAAGCGGAAAACGGAGAGCGGTGACACGACGACAGGACACCGGCCGGTTCGCGGCGGCTACGGAGTTGCAACTGTCAACCGTTTCGGTGCTAAATTGTTGTGTGTGATCGATGTCGGTTTTCGAAATTGTGCATTTTAAAGTCGATGTTCGGTGACGGGTTCGATTGTAGGTGTATGCGTTTATTTTTTGATCTTTGTAAATTTGTGATGTACTGTAAGCATTTATGTGATTAATTGGTTCCGAAGTAAGTCGAAAAAATTATTTAGAGATTTTTTTAAATGATGTGTTAGTTTCAAATGATAAGTGAAATCGCAATGGACCTACATATATAAATAAAACTTTAGTATTTTTAGGAGATTTTATTTATTAAAGTATGAATAAAATCATTTCTGCATACATTTTATGGTAAAAGTAATGTACCGTCCGTGAACGTACCAACCTCCCAAGTGGTGAAACACGTTTATACACGTACATACACCTACACGTGCAGAGATTAGCGTGCCTAGTTTTTAAGTTGGCGCCCGACATTATATTTATACACGTGCATACACCTATACTCATTCTCAGTTTGATAGTTGATCGTACGAAACTTTTTGTTCAAGCATTGACGCAGGATCATTAGAGAATTCGGCACCACGATCAATCCATCAATACAAAACCCAATTTCATTCGTTTTAATCGATGTTCTGATTAGGTTAGGTTAGGTTAGGTTGGGTTGGATTCGATTCATTACTATTTCTTATAGAAATAACCAACTGACGTTTAAACGTCAACTTGGATGTGAATGTGTGCATGAATGCAGGGTACCAGCTTAAAACTTCTAACTAGATTTGTATGTACCTATGCGTTTCACCGCTTGAGAGGTTGTTACGAACATGGTACATTACCTTTACCAATTTCATTGGCATAATTTAAAAAAAATCAACTTTATTCCGACTATGGCTGAATTAGACACCTCATGAAATTAGACAAGTCTCCCCTTTAATTTTTTTTTTTATAAAATCCCTAAAGCGATTAATTTAATTAAAAAAAATTATGTCACGTTGTTAAATAATATAATTAAAATAAATAAAGCATTCATTTGGATGGTTTAATCAATGCGTATTTCTTCAATGTCCTTTCCTCTCCTAAATTATCCCGCCTAAAAAAATAGATAATCATATTCCAAAGAAGACAAATTCAAAAATAGAAATCACATCAGATTCAAGACTTCAGACTTCAATCAACATAACATCTCTATTTCGAATTGTGTGCTATCGTCATTTAGGCAAAAGTCTTGCTACAAAAAATTTTGAAACGAATATTGCAGAGTGACCTATTTTTATTTCAAGTCGACGCGCCGTCATTCGTGAGCGCGAATATTCGATTTACGCAGTCGATTCTCGAAAGTGAACTAAAATGGCCCAGCTGACCGATCTACCCGACGAAGTGTTGATAAATATCCTTCGAAACAACAGGATCACTTGGCTGGACCTGCTTTCGGTTTACCAGACGTGTTGTCGGCTGCAGCAAGTCGCCGCCACCGATTCTTTGTGGGCACCCAAATTGTGCCATATGTGCGTATGCATGTGTGGGCTAGGGTTGCCAACATTTTTTCGGCAAAATATAGTATTTTTCAAACTAAGCTATAAAAAATATAGTACACTTCAAACAAATATAGTATTTTATGGAAAAGTCGAAAAAAAATATATATATATGTACTTGTTTGTTACTCATTAATCTTTACAAAAAGTATATTTTTTTGCACCTCTTGCATTTTGTAACAAATTTTTAGTTAAAATAAAAGTGTCACATGCTTTATGACATTCAATTTTTATACTAAAATAAATCAAAAGCGCATTTTTAATTAATGATATACTACATCTGCTTCGTTCTTCTCGCCACATCGAATTCATAACCGAAAATATCATTTCTGTGAATGCCGAAGTGGCGGGAACAGAAAGCAGGAATGAAATTATTTTAAATAAATTTGGCAAGTTATTTTCAGTATTTTTAAAAATATGCTTCCATTTTTGGCCCGTAGTTTTGTCCGTAAACTCACTACAAGCTTTTACTTTTGCAAAGATTTCATTTAATATTGTTATTTCAGAATAAAGGTCATCCATTTCAATGTTCAATTAAAGATTCGTTTTATTTGTGTAAAATGAAAGATTTGTTTTTTAGGTTTAAATGTTGAAAATAAAGTATTATATATTTCTTTAACATTATATAGTACGCAGACCTAAAATATAGTACAATACTATATATTATAGTACGGTTGGAAACCCTAGTGTGGGTACGTGTGCTCATTCGTCAAATTTGTCACAATAATTTTTTGTTAACTTCAGATGGCCCGATCCGTATAATTATGATTATTCTCAGTTTAATTGGTTCGAGGAGTGCAAAAATATGATCCACACGCTTGAACTTTGCAAAAAGAAAATATTCACATTGTCCCCTAAGTTTTATCGGTTATTATCAGTCTGTAATTGATAAACAAATATAATCTGTGCACAATTTTATATGATAATATTATATTTTTAAGGTCGAAAGTTTCATTATCTGACATTCACATGAACGATTTTTTAGACATATGCGATGAGTATAATGGATTAGGACAAATGTATGTGTTAATGTTTTTAAGAGATTTATGTTTGAGAGAAATAGATATTGAAGATTCGGAACCGCACACCGGGTGAATACAACTTATATGAATTTGTACCGATAGTAATGAAAAATTATTTTTAACATTTGGAATATTCCAGATTGTACAATATGACAACTCAGCATTATGCTTGGATTGTGCTCGATTATTTAAATCAACATTTTCTTAAGAAAAATTGGCCTCAAATGCGTGAGAATTATCAATTACCTGAACGAATAGCATTCTTTTTCGGGCAGTGGATGGAACCTGAATATGGAAGATGTGATTTTTCCTTTGATTCTGCGGTGTATTTTTGTTTATCTCGATATTTACATAATTCCTTGTAAATAATCTAATGCACATGTTATATCATAGATGACACCTATCATAAAACTTATAAAAGACTCTCTTTCGAGTGACCATCCTTTACATCAAATAAAAGCTGAAGAAATAAAAAAATGGTCGAAAGAAATGATCTCTGAAAACAAATATGATCCTGAGCGATGTAAGGAAGTCATCAAATCATCAGTTAAAGTTTTACATCTTCAACGACTTTTGAGTTTTGACGACCCTATAAATTCCTCTATGATTATTCGGAATGTCAGCTTTTTATTGTTTCAATAAAATCTTATATCTTTTATATTGAATAATATAATTTATTTATAACAGGTTATTGAACAAAAAAAAAGCAACTACTATTATAGTAATATAATATTAGAAGCTGTGTTAAGAAGGTGTGGTGTGCGTATTAAAATGTTGCATTTATGTTCTGGACCATTGTTATGGCAAGAAGACTGGTCAGCTAAATCAACAATATACTCTATTGATTTATGTTTTGGTGAAATAAAGTCTACTGGTACCCAGTTTTCAGAAAAAATCAAACAAGATTATAATTGTCACACAGCCGAAAATTTTCTTGTAAAAATGGCATTTTGCATGAATAGATTAGATAATAGAAAAACAAGGTACATTTTTCAACATTTAGCATTATTGATAATACTCTTAAATTTAAAAGTAATAATATTTCAGTAAATTCAAGAGAACCCTGGAACTAATAACGTTCCTAGAACCACAAGAAATTTGTTATTTTATTGACCTCGGTAATGAATATTTAAGATTAAAAAAAAATACTTCTGTTGTTGAAGGACATCTCAAATCACTTTTGAAAACTGAAACTGTTTAGTATTGTTAATTTAATTTAATTTTTTTTTTATATTAATAATTACATATAATATTTTAATTATAAATATTTATTATAGGAAGATTTTGTATTGCGAGAAAAAGCAGAATTTGTTTTATTCCAATTTTCTAAGGCCATTAAAGCAAATCAAAATAAAACATCTTCATCGTCCAAGGTTATATTGATTTACACATATATTATTGTATATTTCAAATCAAATCTCTATAGCATATACTTAAATTATAATAATTTTATAGAAAAATTTTAAACATCGCTCCGAATCTATTAAATTTGCTGTGGGCTTAGTATGTTCCCACAAAGTATCTAATCATTTATGCATAATTCTTGATTGGGACCATGTATTTACCCCCGATAAAGAATGGAGGAAGAGCGGGAAGGCATTTGGCGGGTCGGGACACCAAACCCAACAACCATACTATTGTGTTATATTTCACGATGGTTCTGAAAATTATATTGCACAAGGTTTTTATCTTTTCAAATATTAAATTAAATGAATTAATAAATCTCGTGTTGATCATTAATTGTTATTTTTTTTATAGAAAATTTAATATGGCCCGTTCAGCCAAAATATCTAGAATTTCTAGATAACACAATAGGAAAACATTTTACCCATTTTGATGGCTATGTGTATATTCCTAATATTGAAAAAGAAGAAGAATATCCAGAAGATGGACTTGTGAGGGCAACATATCGGGATGTAAGCTGATAATTTTTTATTTATTTTTTAATTATTCAACATTCCTTAAAACATCAAGGCACTGAAAATAGCCAAAACATAGAAATAGTGTATGTGACCTGTGATAATCTCATCTTTATAGCAATGTGCAGCTATCTTTAAGCAAGAAAACACAAAAAAAATTTCATGGTCATGGATTTTGTGAACTCTATTAATTTTGATATCAAGTGATTTTTTTATAGATGGTTTTCAGTATCGAAACTCCTTGATAGTTATTGCAAAATTATCATATAGCACATCAAATATATGGCAAAGGATAATCAGATGCATTTAGTATTTTTGCAGGAATGTTGTTCGGCGTTTACTAACCTTGCCATGTTTAGTCCCTTGCTATTTTTTTAATGAAATAATTTTCATGATTTTTGTTGTTTTCAAAGCATCGCCTTGAAACAATATTTTTGATCACTTTTGGATTTTTGCCTTGATGTTGAATGAAAATTGTATAGTAAAAAAATATATTTGAATGTATTTATATATTGTATTTTTATATATATTTTACATTTGAATTCATTCATTTCAGCATTTTAAAAACAAAAACAAAAGGAAACACAGTGAATAGACATGCCTATGCAGTAAAAACTAGTTCAACTTCATCAACATCAATCAATATTATGAAAACCAAAAAAATAAAGAGTAATCTTTTCCATCACCCCCCCCCCCCCACATAATTATATTAGCGACATCTAGACGTGTTTCCCTTCCACGTTCCTTTCAAAAACACTGAACGTGGGGTTGTTTGGAGGCAAAGCTGCATTTAATTTACGTATTTATTTAATGCCACATGTCTCAATCGAAAGTCTGAACATATTTTATTTTTAAAGTCTGATCGTATGGATGGTGAAGCTATACATATCTTAATAAACGTATCTTATTCCATCAGGTATTCTTACAGTGGTGTAGTGGGGCAGGAATGCCCTTAGCGCCGCTCCACTACTTCATTTCGAGGTGGAGCGCCACTCTTGTGTAAACATTTCACTTTTCAAAAAAAATGATCGGAATTTAGTATTAGACCTCTAAGCTTCAAAATCAAGTATTTCAAGACATCTAAGGTAAAAAAAATGGACAAATGGGTACCACACGAATTGACCGAGAGAAGAGCGGTGAATTGTGAAGCACATACCTACCCTCATTCATTCATTACTCTTAAATTTGACACTTAAGAATCGGAAATTGGAGAAAAAATCAAAAACATCGTGTATTAAGGAACGATAACCGAAATTTCGAAAGTGAAAATTGTCAACCGTCGTCAATTTTATTAATTTTTTGTCGCAGTTTAATAGAACATATGATTTTTATTTTTATTTTAGAGATACCGATAGTCCTCGATTTATGACGGAAATCCGTTGCTGAACTTCTTTCGTAAGTCGAATCTACATATATATATTTTTTCAGTAGTTTTACTTACTTTTATTAATACAATGATGGAACAATAAATAAATAACATTTGAAAATCTTTCGCTGTTTGGGTCCATCATTTCAAATTTTTGTATTCCTTGATTAATTAAATCAAAAACAACAGCCATTTTTTTCAATACGAATTTTTTTGACGGTTCTACGTTCCTCCGTATTTATTTCTCACATCCCTTGACATTTATCATTCAATTTAAAAAAATATATATTATTATTTTTTTCGATGAAAGTGCGAACCGTCGTAAATCGAGGACTACCTATATAGCGCTCCACCACTTTTTTTAGCACTACACCACTAAATTGAAAATATTTTATAGATGTCACTATATTAACACGGTACCGGCTAATGGCAAAGAAGCCTCAAAATACAATACCAAACACATAACATCAATGTACATATTATATCATCAATAAATATTATATTTTGCCTTAATTTTGTTTAATTATCCCTTGACCCTACGCACGATAATTTGACAGTTGTCAAGCTGTCACCTGACAGTCGGTGTGTCAACGTGATCGCGATGGACGGGCAAGTGGGGCTGGTCGATTTGCCCACCGAGGTGTTGATCGAGATCCTCCAGAGTGACCAGCTCACCTGCGAGGACCTCTTTTCGGTGTATTGGACTTGTCGTCGTCTGCAGCAGGCCGCCACTGCTAGTTCGTTGTGGATGCACAAATTGTTCAAAGTGTATGTGTTCAATTATTCGGAATAGTGCGTGTGCTTGTTGGTCTCTTTTTGTGCGAGGGTGCTTTGCAAAGGTTTGTTGTGTTGATGTGTGGTGGTTGTATGAAAATTGAATGCAGGTTCTATCGGTGTGTTTGGATGGAAGTTTCTTCCGAATGCACTTGACAAAAAAATGTTTGATGTGGTAAATTGTGACATCAACGTAAATTTTCGTTTAATAATTGCAATTGTGTACTGGTTTGCTTCAGATCTTACTATTGACATAATAATACGTAGTTTTTTTTTTGTACCGTGTGGAAGTAAAAAAACAGTAAAAACAGTCGGTTTTTTTGGAACCGTATAAAAAGAATTTTGTGTGTACTTACTCATGTAATACATATTATTTGTAATCATCATCGTAGTAGTTTTTTTCATGACTGAGGGTTGTGATTGTCCAATAATTTCTCTTCCATACTTTTTGCATTTGCTTTTATTCTGAGCAACTGCAGATGGAAAATTATCAAAGAGACCTTTGATTACCAGTAGGCATAAGCAGGCTGCTTACGATGATGATGATGATGACCTAGATTCACAATTGTGAGCCTAAGTCATCATCAATTGATATAGGGCGACCACTAAAAATTAAAGATTTGAAAAAATCATTACTTTAAAAAAATAATTCATTTTTTATAGAGCAATTTTTGAAATTAAAATGTTTACGTATAATGTCCAGCAATGAATAAAACTCATTGGATTTTTCTATCCCATTAAAAAATCAATTTTTGAAACTCAAAAAATATCAGCAACATTAATTGATGAGTGATGAAGCCCATTTTTACTTGAATGGGTACTCAATAAACAAAACTGCTGATTTTAGGGTACAAATATCCCAGGAAAACAAATCAACATCAATTCTATTCCCAATAATGTACTATTTGACTTTCAATAATTGATGTTTCACTGAAATAGAAGAACCTGATGATTTATTATCATTACCGGATATCATATGTAGCTATTTTAATCTCCAAAAGATGCTTTACAACCCGTGAAAAAAGAAAACCAAAAATTTTAAATTAATTAGTTGTAACTTTTTACCAAACCCTTCAGTCTTTCAGTGACCATCCTAAAGTGCTCAATATTAATAATTAATAATGCTTATAGGTGGCCAGATCTGGAGAGTTATAGAAATTCTGATTACGACTGGTTCGAGGAATACAAAAATATAATACGCACACATGAGTTCTGCCGAGAGAAAATAATGAAAATGTCTTCTACGTATTATTGGTTATTATGATACGGTTTATAATAAATTACTGAATATACTGTTCATAGAGAGTATTTATGGAAATATTTTATTGAAGGTCAAGAGTATCATTATCCGACCGTCACATGAAAGATTTTCTAGACATGTGCGACATGTATAATGGATTGGGACATGTTTATTTGTTGATGTTTTTAAGAGATTTATGTTCAAGAGAAATAAACATTGAAGATTCTAAACCATTCACTGGGTGATTATATTTTATGTGAATTTGTATCATCATAATGTCATATAATACTTAAATTTGTTTTTTAAATATTCCAGATTGTATAATATGACAAATCAGTACTATGCTTCAATTGTGCTCGATTATTTGAATCAACATCTTCTCAAGAAAACGTGGTCTGATATGTGTCGAAATCATCAAACATTAACACCTGAAAGAGTAGCTTTCTTCTTTGGCCAATGGATGCGACCCGAACATGAAAAATTCGATTCAAGTTTTGAAGTTGCGGTATATATTTTTTTATCTTGAAATTATCAATTTTTATTCTAATTATCTGATGTTTATTATTATAAAAATACCTAGATGACAGCCGTGATAAAAATCATTAAATCTTCTCTTTCGAGCAAACATCCATTGCATCGGATAGAAGACGAAAAGAGAAAAAAATGGTCAAAAGAACTACTTTCAGAAAACAAATATGATCCTGAGAGTTGTAAGGAAATTATCAAATTATCGTGTGAAGTTTTGAAAAATCAACGGCTTTTGAGTACTGCTGATCCCACAACTTCTTCTTTGATTATTCGAAATGTGAGTTGTTGATTTGTCAATGAAATCTTATAATTTTTTTAATTAATTTCTTTTTTAACAGGTTGTTGAACGAAAGCAAAGTAACAATGTTTACAGTGCAATAATATTAGAAGCAGTCTTAAGGAGGTGCGGAGTGCATGTTGAAATTGTTTATTTTCCTAATCATCGATTATTAATATGGCGAGAAGATTGGGCAACTAGATCGACTGTATATTTTGTAAATCCATTTAATGGCGAAATTAAACCTTCTGCATGTCCCTTTGCAACAAGAACTAAACCTGATTTTTATGATTATTCGGCTATCAAATTTCTTTTAAATTTGACAACTTGCATGAGAGATGTAGAAAATGGAAAAACTAGAAGGTACATTATTCACCATATATCTATGTTGATAAAATGTCCAGAAAAAATGCATGAAAATATATAATTCTTAGTACATTCAAGAGAGCTCTGGAACTATTAACATTCTTAGAACCGGAACATATTGCGCATTGTATTTTGCTCGGTGAAGAATATTTAGATTTACGAAAAGACACACTTGCCATAGAAGAGCGTTTGCAATCAATTTTAAAGAACGGAAATGTTGAGTATTATAAATTCTAAATTCATTTATGACTTTTATGAATATATTTTTAACTCTTTTATTTATGAAAATTTAGGTAGATGTTGAATCCCGAGAAAGAGCAGAATATCTTTCATTACGACTTCGTAAAGCTATTGAAGCTAAGCAAAATGAAGAATCTTATTTAATTAAGGTGATATTGATCTCTATTAAATGTGAAATCGAATTAAGATAACTCAAATTTTAAGTTTCATTGATTTTGTAGAAAACTATTAAACATCGTTCAGAATCCATCAAGCTGGCTGTGGGTTTAGTATGTTACCACAAAGTATATGGTTATTTATGTGTAGTACACGGATGGGATTATGTATGTTTGGGTAGTAATGAATGGAAAATGAAAATGGGAGTACACAACTTAACATTCGGAGACAAACAACCATTCTATCACATTTTAGCTACTGATTTCACTGAAAGATATGTTGCTGAAGGTTTTTTTCTTTTAAAATTTCATATTAATGTAAAATACATAAGTATTAACTATTATCCTTTAATATTTCAGAAAATTTAGTGTGTGTCCTTCCAGCACAACGTTTGGAATGTATAGAAGAAAAGCTAGCTATGAATTTTAGTCATTTCAATGGTTACTTCTATATTCCAAATGTTGAAAAAGAAGAAGAATATCCAGAAGATGCACCTGTAAGAGCAAAATACAGAGCAGTATGGTGATAATTTTTTTTAATATCTGTATATATATATAATACGTATGTATGTTTTTATTTTGTATTTATTTACTATACAGGTTTTCGAAAATGAAAACTACTGATGCGTCATCATCGACAGAAGATTGAAATAGTTATATAACATAAACGACACCGTCAAAAAAGCCAGCACAAGAACACACCCCCTCTCCTTTACTGAAAATAAACTATGTTCTCTAAAAAGAAGCAAATCTTACAAACACTTAAAAGTAACCACCCCACTCATGTTATATGCTGATATTTTTTGAGAACTCTTATGCGGAGTAGAAAAAAACAGTTCGTATTATCTGTAGCAGATTATGCTTAAGATATTAAAACATCGCTTTGAAAATAACAGATACTTTACTAACAAAATAAACACTTGCTGTCATTAATAGACAATTACTCGCATAAATCCTTTTGGTTATGGTAACTGTTTCTGAGAAACCAGCCAATGGACATGTAAACAATATTCAACATGTTTTCCACCTGCAGGAAGAATTCCTTGAGCACTCTCCTTCCTCCTGCAGGTTTGATAAATAATTTACTATCAGCCCGTCGATCTGATAACTGTAGGTATCTGTATCTTTTGTTCAAGATTTCTAAGACTACAAAGTCTAATGAGCATTTATTCGGCTAATGCATTGCAATACTAAAAATTTTGTATTATATGTACAAATTTTGTCAAATTATTGCTATAATATTTACATATTTAATATTGTATATTATTATAATGTATATAAAACAAAATAAAAATTTATGTTAAACTTGGTTCTATTTAAAATGTATTTTTATATGCCATTATATATTATACTACACTTGTTACTAACAAAATTTCTGGTATGGATTATAGTTCGGAATAAACAAGAAACTCTTTTTATAATAATAATAATATATCATTTAAAATAATATAAAAGCATTATGTTAAAGGTTTTTTCTAATATTAAATTTATTTTCATCATCTTTTAATTTGCTTGCACTACAAGTGATTTGGAATACAAATTTTAATCAACAAGATTTAAGTGAATATGAATAAACTACATTAACTAATATTTTTATAATTAAAACACATGGTAATTCATAGATTCTCTAATGGTCATACACTCGACTTCGTCAATTTTTATAGAATTAATTTTGATATTGATCTCTTCCTCTAACTGAGCGTGGATTTGCATCAAATATCGCAAAGATGTTCGAGCCTACAAATATCAAATATTTTATTGAGTGGAATCAATAAAAAGTTATTCCTAACAAATACAACATTAATAATCATTAACCTCTGCTAGTGCCCTCTCTATTTGCTCAGCACTTGTTCTCAACATTTCAGATTCGATATTGAGACTTTGAGTAACTCCATCTTTAACCAATTCCATGCCTGGTCTCGTTGAACGTTTTTCTAGACGAGTATTTACCAAAGCTAGATATGGCATTTTATCATTCAAAGCTTTCTCTAATGAAATAATTGTATTTTTCATTGCCTCTTCTTTGCGTATTGTCTACCGTTAGAGAAAAAATTATTTTATAGAACCAACAGATAACTTGATAAAACGAATTATACGAAAATACCTCTGCTAGTATATTTTCAAGTTTTTCTTTGGCTTTTTTCGTTTCCATGATCCTTATTTGGAATGCTCTATTAGTTTTCAGATGTGCATCTTCCAATTCTTCTACCACCTTTGAATAGTACGAATTAAAAAAAAAACTACTTGTTTGTACTTCCAGTTTCACACTTAAAACAATTTTACCTTTTGCAAGAATGTATCAATAGTAACTCTCACGGGGCGTGCAGAACTGACTTCACGTACAGCGTTTGCAATATTTTTGGCAGAAAATCTTTCCCATTCTGCTTTGGTGACATTCCTGAATTATTCAATTGAAATATATAGTTGTTTGAGTTACGTTAATAATCAATCAATTTGTTACGTACGTCACGTCCAAATTGCAAAAATTTCGGATTTTCGAAGCCACCAATGATAAATGGCAAGGTTTCAAATTGGCCCCATCGCGATCTATCAAAGCCGTATATTCTTTGTGCTCTAAATCCAAATCTATAGCGTATTGAGCTGCTTTGATACGTCTTATTATTTCATTAGCATGCGCAACTGCTTGTTCTAAACATGCCTGGTTGAATATAAACATTCACAATGAAAAATAATGTTGAGTACCCACATAGAGCAAAATTTAAAGCGTAACTACCTGCCACTCCAATATAATTGTAATTTCTTTATGTAAAGCAAATTCTACTTCATCTACAACCAAGTCGATACCGATCCGATTTTTTCTGAAAGTTTTTTAAATTTTTAATATACTGATAAATTTATGAACGTTTACCAAATAATATACCTTAGCATTATACACTCTTCGCATTGTTTCATGCAATTTTCTTTGATGAATGAAATACAATCAAGAAGGCGAATTTTATAAACGTCTAATGCCTCGAGTTCCAAACATATTTCTTTCCGTTGCACTAATAGTTCCTTAGTAATGAATTCTATATCTTCGATTCTTTCTAATATGCGATGTTCAGTGGTTTCTTTGTTTGTGATGGTACGTTCTTCAGTCTCTTCCTTGATTCTCTCACATTCCCTGATATTTAGACAAATATTGAATTAATCGAATAATGTGCAATCAATAATCAATATTATATTTATACCCGATGATTTTTTCGGCAATTTTTTGTTGATGTTCTGCATTTTTAAATTTTATATCGTTATTCTGGCTCCACTCTCGTTTTGTAAAAACTCCGTTTTCTGACATATTATTATACGTTGATTTAGTCAAATTGAAGGGAATCTTGTTAAATTTCGACATTTTCTCCAATTACAATCGAATGACAAAAGTCAGAAAATCAATATTATCTCACAAATGATAAAATAATGTTTCCTTGACAACTGTTACCAGCTAATATCAATCTACTTGAGTAAATATAAAAACCAGACGAAAATATTTTATACATAAATAATACAAAAAACTTCTGAAAAGTAATTTTAATTGAAAATAAAAAAAAATCGTAAAATCGATTCTCGCTAGTTACATTAATGTGTTACATCCAACACAATACATATATGTAATAAATTTAAATCTAAATAATACACATGTGAAGTTTCTAAAATTGTCCATCTTCACTCTCACTCATTCCGAATTTACATTGCAAACACCTTGAATGTATGCAACATCAGAAAACCTCCTACCGATGAATTCGTTTTTTTTTTTTATAAATACTCAGAAAATAAGGCGAGATCTGATATACGTACGAAACATACACAATATTAATTGTAGAATAAGTAATTTTTCAAGAATATGTAAACGCAAATAATTGGTTTATAAACACCTCTCCACGCTATGTCTTCCATAATATGAAAATATACTTCATATTTACTTTAAAGTTTAGAATTTAACGATAGTTTTGCAAGAAGCAAAACTATCATCGAATTTACTATCGTTGAATATCTTACACTCCTTTAGGTCAGTGAAAAAAATATTTATCAACCAATTACAATTTTTTAAATCATATTATAAAACCTCAAAAATCTGACAAATATAAAATTAACTTCACATTATGCAAAAATTTACCATCTCGTTGGATATTTCCATAATTTTTGATGATTTACATTTGACAGTTAATATAACTATATTTTAGTTCAGATCAATTGAATTTTACCATATGATAAATCCTGGGAAAAGGGTTGACAAAATTAAAAAAAAGAGTGGAATGGTAATGTATATTCAACAATATTCTTTCTTTGACACTCAAGTAAATTTTGAAAATATGTAACATGTAAGAGTTTTTTATCATCTATATATTCCTTTAATTCAAACAAACTTGTTTGATTCAAGTGCCATTGAATTTTAATTAAATTTTATAGCTAAAAATAAATGTTCCCACAATACAGAACCAAAAAATAAAATATAAATATATACATTTATAAAAAAAACCTGCACTTTTAAGTCAACAAAATGAATTGAATTGAATAACTAAACGAAATCAGTTCACATATGGTAATAAAATTTGTAGGAGCATTGAAGCATTTAACATTGTTTCGAAGTCTTTTTCAAAAAATAGAACATAATTTGCCATTTCAAGGAATGTAGGAACAGTTCAAAGCCAATTCCATGTAATGAGTTAAACATTTACAAATTCGGCATTGATAATTTTAAAACAAAAAAGTTTTCAATCAAATTTATCAAATTATTATACATCAGTCTGCACCAGCATAATTTCTAGAATCGTACATAGATTATGATTATACAAAACAAACAACATAAAATGGCCGACTTTCTTCAAGAAATATTTTATATCTTGGTAATGTTTTTTTTCAGGCTTGGGAAATTCATTTTTTATTGAAAAAGTGCTTCCATTACAAACATTAGTTACAACAAAATTTTATTACCAAATACAGTTCGAAGATAAATAAAAATATATGTATATCGCTAACAAATATTGATATTCATTCGTATCAATATACCTAGTCCTTTTTACAAACGCCCTCAATTTTTACAAAATCGTTCAGCTGTATAAAATATAAACAGAATTTTCACATTATATAAAGAGTGAAGATTCTGAATTACGATTTGTTTAACTCTATCAACTAAAAGATCACATGCTCGGTTTAAAATCAACATTATACATACATCCATAAATATAAAATTGGTAACATCATTACTTCCTTTAATTTACAATTTTTCAACTATCTAATCATCAGCAATTGAAATAATTTATTTAATCAGTATCAATTAGTATGTTATTATTGATTAGATATTCTGGTACGCCATTCTGTTTATATTTATGAAGTAAGAAAATAAAGGTTAATTTTAAAATACATACTATTAACGAAAATATTGCATGATAAATTCGAAGACATGTGAAAATCCCCAGCAATTATTATAAATAATTTTAATTATGTCATATTTTGTTTAACAATGCCGACAATACCAAAAGGATATTATATAAAATATTTCATACATATAAAAGCCGATTGTTATATAATAAGTTGATTTTAAATTATTATATTAAGTATTTCCTTTTAAATTATGATGATTACACATGACAGGAAATAATTTAAAATGAAAATGTTTATAGATTATAGTATTTTTGAGTAAGACAATATCCCAAAATATGATCATAATTTACACATCAGTTAAATCATCAACCATACAAAATGATCAAACTAATCTACATTTGCATCAAACGCTGGTTTTATATGACTAGCAGTGAGTCCTCACTATCTTGTGTAATTGACTGTAATTTAGAAGCCAAATTACAATAAACGACAAGTGCAGAATTCAATTTCGTTAATCAAATGTTTCGCTAAAAAAACTTGACATGCGGCTTATACACTTCAATAAACATAAGTAGTGTTGTGTGTGAAGTCCATGAAACACTAAAATTAACGCACTAAATTAAACTGAAGTTTGGACACGTAACACAGACAATGTTCCACTTCGAATTTGGGCACTAGCACACTTTCATTTCTTCATAAAAAAAACTTAATACAAAAATAATTTTTAATATGTTATGATGGCAATTATTTAGACTAATTGAAGCAAAACATGGAAAAACAAAATAAATATTAAATGTCACAATATTTTAGTTCCAACACATTAGATATTAAATTTTAATTATTTTATGATATATTAATAATTTAAATCTATGAGTGTATCGGGCAATATTTTTCAAGAATTCATTCACGCGTGTGGAATATCTTTGCTCATATCCAGTTTAACTGTATGTAATCGACTGAGGAACACCATTGACAGTCTTTGAAGTTAATATGTCATTTTCATACATCATCACAGTTTCATGACCATTTTCACTAACTCTGCAATTGAAAAAAAATAATTAGTAAACATTTAATATGCATAAAATCAAACAAATATACAATTCTCACCTTTTTGTTGTTATTTTTTTGCCATCAATAAATCGAGTGGAAGTGGACGTGCGCTTGATATTAGCATTGGGACCACCAGCAGTACTGAGACTAGTGAATGAAGTAAATCCTCTATTCCCATGATGACCTGCAGTTGTGGCTGCTAAGAAGTCATCGAATGGAAAATGATTAAATCCGAAAGGCGAGAACAGAGAAGTAGCCATGTTATTTGAAGATGGGTGTGAATGACGACCATTTCTATTACGGTGGTTTCCATGACCATTTAAGCCTACAATTCAAAAAATCATTAATTGAAAAATATCTTTAATGAAATAGAAAACATGCAAAATGTATCAACTTACTAGCAAAAAGATCTGTGAAGGAAGAACCTCCGAAAAACTCTCGGAAAACATCTTCAGGGTCACGGAAAGTAAATGGATAGCCGAATGGTATATCATAATCATCATCAGAAGCAGGTCTTCTTCCTCTATTTGAGCCAAGACCTTCTTTTCCATACTGGTCATACACCCTGCGTTTCCTTTCTATAAGAACAAAATATTTGTGAATATTTGAGAAATAAAGATGAAGTAAATCATTAGTCAATATTTTTAATCCACTTATTGTTTACTTATATTTAAATAATTTATACAATTACAATTCTGACAACACAAAAGGCTTGTTGCATTTGGAATATAAATATATTCAATGAGAATTTATTCATAATACAATATATCAACGTTATTGGTTAAAAAAAAAACTCACACAAACTTGTATGCAAATAACATCACATAGATATGAGGACGTATAAAAAAAACCATATCAATTTTGTTTACATACACAAGTGAAAAATCTATGTATGCTTTGTCGTTCATCTGATCTGATTAATCATAAATAAAATAAATCCGCATCTTAGTAATGTTGAATTTAATAAACATCTTGCATTTATAGAAAGTTTTCACTTTTTTCCTTCAAACCATCTAAATATTTTCAAATGTCATAGGTTTAAATCTCATTCATAGCATGCAATAGGTTAATTAAAATTTAATTTGTTTTACTGTGATAACAATTTCGCAAACTGATATTGATTGATCGATCGATATAAGTGGAATTAAAAACAGTAAGTATATGTATTTTCATACCTACAATTATTTATGTACATTGAAATTCATTAATGAATGTTAAGATTTATTATTAAATTCTCTAAATATTAGTAAGTATGTATTTCAAAAGTATCATGCATATTCCGATTAATCTTACAAATTTCGGTAAAAATAAGTGCATAGAGAACAAAATATAAAATAGTAATTTGTCATAAGAAAATTTTAGTACGGTTAAAATAGACACCACTCCGATTTAAAATTATATATTCTATCAATCCAAGTAGAAATAGAAATTAGGTTAACAAAGAGTATTTTTAAATGGTAGTAAGTTTGAAATCAACAAAAATAATTAATATATGTTTTAGTGTAGATCAACTAGAAAAGTTAGCCAGGATCTGATGTCATGTGTGTTCATGTACCGAAGAAACGATGGAAAGGTGTCTCTCCAAAGAACCCCTTGAAGGAAAAGTGTCGGTGGCCATTGACTCCGCCCTTAGACTGCGTATACCTGTGACCTTGGGTGCCCCGAGCATCATAGATTTTCCGCTTGCTTTCTACAATACGAAAACAAAATGTGCGCATACGACCGCACGCACACACCGAACGTGTATGTAAGAAAACTTCATGGTATCTCTATTAAATAGTTTGCCGTATTAGCGGTATCAATGTTTTGATCACTAATCAACTCGAAAATACTGTCTAAATATTTAGACAGAACTCTTCATTGATGCAACATACAAATACTTCTTGAATTTCCATAATCAGACACAAAATATATCTGAAGAGAAAAATTCAACATCACACCAACTTAAATATATAATAATAAATACTTCCACCAGTGATACAAATATACTAATGAAACCATTAATTATAATACATTACACAACAAACAATAAATTTTGATAAAACGTTTTTTATAACACAAAATAATTTAAAAAAATAAGCCCCAGATATATATATACAATTAAAAAATCACAATACTTTCAAAGTCTTCTTAAATATTCTATTACAAAACAATAATTTTATCGGACAAAAACAACATCCATTTACTCACCGTCAGACAAAACTTCATACGCTTCGGATATTTCTTTGAATCTACGATTAGCTTCATCGGGATTATCGGGATTTTTGTCAGGATGCCACTTCAAAGCCAACTTCCTATACCTAAAACCAAAATTATGACATCAATCAACACATCGCACATAGCACAAACCATCAATTCACAAGACACTCACGCTTTCTTAATCTCGGCATCGGAGGCATTTCGGGGAAGCCCCAAAGTACGATAGTAGTCAACCATGATGATGTTTATCAAACGGCAGCTCTTTTCTGAAACGAAATACAAACAAATTGAAAATCAACAATTGCCATGGACATGAAAAATTTAAAAAAAATCAAAACGAGCCTCTTTCTCACGCTCGTCTGCGGGGGGGGCAGATTCGCAATTCGAAACACATAATTCAATACAAATTAAAATACATTCGGCAGACGACAAGAGACGGGGGACGCGTGTGCGATCACTAAATGACGTCATTGAGTGGGTTGTGTTGCCGACGTATTTTAGTTCCTCCGATAGGCGAGATATATCGCGTCCGATTTTATAAATACGAAAGCTAAAATACAAAAATATCCATCGGCAAAACGAAAATAGTCCGGATGAGTGCCGATTTATGAGAGATAACGGCCATAAAACGATCCGCGGGCGGGAACGCGGACATTCTTCGATTTGAATCATTTTCTTTGATTGTCGAGGAAATGAAATCCGTGCGAAATGTCATTTGTTATTTGAGTTGCATAAGATTAACAAATAAGAGTAGAATCGAATATTTACGAAATGTATATATGAAATAATATTTTTTTGCTATAATAATATAGAAATTATTATGAATAGAAGAAAATTTTTAGTATAACAAAAAATATACGTCCATTAAATTATTGATGTTTTATATAAGAATGAAAAGAGGACAATTTAAATGTGCATTGGAATGAATATAAATAGAGGTAGGCAATACCGCTAACGTGGACGGGATGAAATTTATCATTATACACAACTTTCATAATATAATCAAATCTGATTAAAATTAAAATTTTAACTAAAGAAAACGCTACAGTTGTATTGTATTGCCTATAGAGGAAAACTTTACTCTGGCGACGTTGCCACCTCTCGATTATCATAATGCACAAACTATTCATTCTATTGCACATTTCATATTTTTTAATATTCATTTATAATGCAATTTTTTTTCATTACACACTACAAATAAAATAATGCTCAATACGAAATTCTATAATGTACATCGTATATTATTCTAACGCACAATTTGCTCTAAAACTGTTAACAGACGTTCGAACATAGCTGAAGCGAACTAATGGATTTGTTGCACTCACTACTATGTTCGAACGCGTGTTCAGCGGTTTGACTAAAAATGTGCAGTCGAACCGCTGAACACACGTTCGAACATGGTTGCGAGCGCAACAAATCCGTCAGTTCGCTTCAACCATGTTCGAACGCCTGTTAACACAACCTATATTTCACAGTTGAATCGCACCCCGAGAAACATTATACGATCTACAAATTTTTTTTAACATTTTCAATCAATTTCTACGGCCATCGAACGAATTCCATCAGATTTGAACCGAACGTCCAACACCAACAAGATCCTCGCGCATTCCAAACCCGAACATCCCGAACTTCAACACCCCAAACCCAACCCTCAAAAACGCACCATCCGCAACCGGATCCAGCAAAGCAGCAAATCCGCAACACGCAGCCGCAAAGAGGTCTCGGTTATGAATCGGCCTAAAAATAAACGAACGAAATTACACGCCGCCGCGGAAAGAATAGCTCGGCGGCACATACACACACGATAATCACGCATGCGAGATAAGAGACGAATAAATAATTCGACGGCCGTAAGGCTTCTCGGCTGAGTCACGAGTTGTCGCAGACGTAAAAGGAGACCGGTGCTCGGTCCGCGTGGGCGATGGCGTTGAGGTAAGAGGGCCCCCTATGGATGGGTGAGTGGTGCAAGTGCATCGGGCAACGTGGTGGTCGAAGAAGGGTTGGGAGTTTTTTTGTAAATGGTGATCGAAGGTTGATGTGATTTTTTTATATTCTATCCCGTAAATAAGCCCTACCCCGAAAATAAGACCTAGTGAGAAAATGTCCAACAATTTGGTACTTGTGACTGGTTATCACAGTGGTTCTGATTCGGTGATCTGTACATAAAAATAAGATTTTGTACAAATATAATTTTTTAATTTGATTTCTTTGACTATATGTAGTTTAATCTGTTAATTTTTTGATAAAACTCATATTTGCATATTTTTGTTCGATTTCTGACCCTGCGATTTATTCATTAATTAAAACTTGGTATTTTATAAAAAAAAAAAGCGTTTGAACTATTTATTTATGAGCAAACAATTGTTGAATGAGATATCACATACGAAGGAGTACAAATTGTCATATGCACGAACTTTTTTTCCCGAAAATAAGCCCTAGCACGATTTCTGGGTACAAAAATAATATAAGACCGGGTCTTATTTTCGAGAGAACATGGTAGTTGAAATCGTTGTTTTTTATTGTGTAATTAGGAAAAAATGTTCGGACTTTGGTTTGATTTGAAAAAGACTTTATTTTGCATTGAATTTTAAAGTTGATGAAATCAATGTTTATGAATATAGTTCATCAGATATGCCATTTGAAAAGATTTTCGTTAAAAACATCCACTCATAAAAATTACATTATTCTCGATTGAATCAAATTTCTAAAACATGTATCTCACATCTCAACAAAATCAAACATAGGTAACCCACATCCTACGATAAACAACATAAAAAAAAACCACCATGGCGACAAACGAAACGTTATCAAAACCAGTCTCATCTGCGAGATAAATCCGCACCAATAAACCCACCATTCTGATGACTAAGCACGTGGAAACGACACTTTCGACAATATCAAAATCGATCATTGCGCAAATAAAAAGAACGCACACACACACACACAACACCGTGCGAAATGCACCGCAAAATGCGATCTATGGGAAGTCGGTTGCGTGCGCCCCATTATCCGTTGTCACGACCGTTCGCAACAATGAAATTGGCGAAGATCGAGGATAGAAATTGCGCGGACGTTCTTATGAATGAATAAAAATGACGAAAAAACCCGTGTGTATGTGTATGATTATAATAACAAAGTCGGTGGATCGCGTGTTCGCGTTTTGTAGATGAAAATTCGGTCGAAGTTTCTTTTCGGGTCGCACGCTTTGTTTTTTTGTGTGAAGGGCACGAATTGTTTGAAATTTGTGCACATTTGGTTGTATGTATAGATTTAGAAATTCATGATTGTTTTTTTTAGAATTTTCGTACACGTATGTCGAAACGGCACAATCGTATGAAAGTCAAATAGAGAATTACTAATCAAGATTCGAAAGCGAATAAGATCGATAATAATTAGAACGTTCTCAAATTGATTAATTTATAAACGATCGACGCGAGTGGCGACTACTAAAACAAGGTATGCTGTCTAAAAAAAAGACAATTTATTAACGGTAACAAAATCAATTAGCAAACATGAAAAAATATTTTGAAATATAAAAATTACAGTAATCTCCCTATAATGTCAAGATAGGTTCGACGTTATAGGGGGGAATTTAGGAAATCAATAAATGGAACACTTTAATTTTTCTTTTTTTTTAGATATTTTTACGAGTTAATTGTTTTTTTCCAATACATTTGAAAATAAATGAAGTTACAGGGGGAATTACTGTATACAAAACATAGATTTTAAAAACCTCAATATCCGAACTGCATCTACAATCAATCCGGCTATAATTTCAGCAGATATTTTCCAACGAGACGAAAATTGAAACGAATCGCAACATCGGCGCAAATCACAAGACAAACACAACGATTCGGAAACTCACATTTCGATATTCGAGCACACGACACCGTCGATCATTCCCAACGCAAACACACCAAAAAACAAACATAGAAACACGCGCACAACCAAACAATACAAGAGACACTCACAGATACGAAAGGATTGCATCTGGCGGCCGGCGAACTTGAAGCAGAAACAACACACCCGACAGCTCCTCTGGAACAAAACAATAAAAAACGGTCAAACTATGCACTTTATATGACGCACAAATAGCCCAGACGAAGGGAAGTCCTTTGTTCCCGTTCGGGAACGGCCCGAATCGAACGACCGTACGAATTAACCGGGATTCGAAGCGCGAGCTGTTTTCGGGAAGAATGCGGCGCGAAACACGCCGGGTTGATATAATAATATAAAATGCGTCTACTATGCGTTAGGTCGAGAGCCAAAACATAAATAAATTCGAAACGTCAATAAATTACCGGATGTTATTAATAGAAAATGGAAGCGAGCAACGCGCCCGTCGTATTTTCACTCTTTTCACCATTTCTCATCTGTCCGGTGGAATTCGATATTCGAATTTTCGATTCTGAAACGGTGCGCGACTTTATTATAGTGGGTTTTTGTATTTAGTGGAAAAGTCGGTCCGTCGGAGTACAAAGAGCTTGAGCGGCTTACGAGTTTTCTTCAGAAAGCGATGGAAGCTTAGAGGTTTTCAAAATTAATCGCTTCATAAAATTCTATAAAAAACGTCGCAGATTAACATCAATCTTTCAGCGTTCGTAATAAGACCACTAATCTCATAAATTAAATATAAAATAAAAACGTGAATTATATTTCTGCTGAAACGTTCACGGTGTATCGGCGCAGTTTTTTGATCTTGTAAAATAATCGAGGAATACGTACACGCCGTGCCTATAATATAAATCGACTTTCATAATATTTTGAATACTCGATGTAACATTAACATCCTTGAATTGTCGAACAAAAAAAAAAAACACCGGTGGAAACGTATAAATTATGTAAATTTAACAGAAACAAAAAGCTCGAGCGATCCCGGCTTAAAAACGAACATAAACATACATAATCCTCATTAATATGTCAGTGATGCAAGTCACAATTTCATAAAACCATTAAATCGAAAATTTTTACGACTTAATTTTATATATTAAACGAAAAAAAAACGGGACGCGATGAGATAATAATTGAATTTTTTCACACGTCCAACGCGAGAAATATAACAAAACAATCGACACCGGAAAATTGTCCATCTTAATCACGTCTTTCTGACAACAATCACGCTCAACAAACAATTTTCCAATTATGCGTCGCTGTCACAACAGCACCTAACGACCATGTGAACACACCATAAAACTTTCAGACCCCAAACGAAAATCAATACCCCTAAAAGGGGGGTGTCCTCGACCGCAAACACCGATCCCAGTAAAGCCAATTTCGGGTCCATCAACCGAGTTGTTTTAACACTTTAGCAACCGCAGGCGCTAACGTCGCGTGCTCCGATTCTTTTGCGCAAACGACCGCGGACATGAACGTCGCGTCCTCAAGTACATCCGATTTTGCTCATCAATATACGATTACACTTACTTTATACTTCGAAATTTCGACAAAGTATGGCAGGAGAAATGAATGATAAAACATATTCATATTTTTTTTTTTCAAGAGATAATAGCGATCATTTTAAAACTTCGTATTTTTTTATATTAGTGTAGCGTCGCTACCTTTTTATATGGTTTGGCTGGCAACACCGCGTGGACGAGCGGTAGCAACCCTGTGCGGGGGTGCGCGTACGCACGCGGGGTGTTGGCCAGTCATTCTAGCCCGGGACGTCACGAGAATAAAGCATCTTGACA
>JAOXNN020000055.1:5590495-5615662 GCA_028571205.2 Hydropsyche betteni | reverse complement strand
GGTTTTCACATTTTATCGTTTTCCGTTTCTTAAAAAATCCACAGCCGATGTTATTAACATCGGGCCTATATACTAGTTTAATAAATAAAACCAGTTCGTTTGTTATTGGCACAGACATCTGTCATCGATGATTATATACATGTTAGGGGATTCAAATATTTTTTCCACTGCGTAATAATCGACGCATTGCATAAGTCAATAGAGACACTTTATACGCATGATGCTATAGACGTTAAATGTATGCGTATAAAGACCATATACGCATGAAGAATAATTTTATAGAAGCAAAAAAATAATCTTATCGACGCGTCGTTTTAAAGTCGCGAGCGTCATCAACACAGATACACAGACAAACAGACACACAAATCCGCTATTATATAAAGGAGATATGATCAACGCGCTAGTGTGATCAAACATTACTTAGAATAAAAAAAAATAATGCCGTTTAAGATCGATTCGGCATCGGCGGTTAAATCATGTCACCTCAAAATCGTATTTATATTTTGAGGAACGTGATTCTATTTATGTACTGGAAGTAGTTGGCAAGCGGCCGGACCTGGTCGTGGGGAGCCATCATGAGGAAGAGGAACGAACGATCCGCGAATTGTGTGTCTGAGTGTACTATTTATATATTGCACACGAAAAAAATATACGACCATGTATACACCGACGTTCATAAACACACAATAATCGTTTCAATTGACGCGCCGAAAATTAGCGTGGGCGATTCGCAATCAATTGACGGGACGAGCGGTCGGGTCATTAGCCAATTATGAACGATGTTGCACTCCGGTTCGTTACACGTCGATACGGAGCTAATTAAAAGTAAAAAGAGTCCGTAAACCGTTACGCTTTTACCGCAATTCCGCGTAAGGATACATTACACGTTCGATTACATGTGAAATAACGGCATCGTCGATAGATCAATGCAACATAGAGGAGCAAAAAAAAAAACGTAATCGATATTGCTTAAAATATTCGTTCCGAGCGAATTGTTCGGAAGAAGTGCCAATAAACTATATGCGCGAGGCGATTTCGGTGTTCCCAAAGTGTTATACAGTCGATGCCGGTAATATAATCAATAACTTTGACATTGAATCGAGGATATTATGACCGTAAACTAAAATAGATTACCAGAACGTATCCAATAAATTGGACGATAGAAGCGTATGACACAATGTAAACACAATGAAAGGGCGAGGCTCGTGACCTACTCGACGACACGTAAACGTTTCAGATCAAAATTAAAACGACGGATTAAATGAAAAAAATATCGCATATCTGAAAATTCGATTCTGAACGTCGACGAACGGGAATGCCTATGTCTAATTCCGTTTCAGAATTTAGTCCAATAACAGTACGGTCAATGCCGTCTCTAATACCGACGTGCAAGTACAAGAGCACCAAATACCAGGAATCTCCCCCGTCCACTAACGAGAAGTTATGTACGATCGTGAAATCGCATTAGCTTCTAATTCGACTTTCGATGTAAACGAAGCAAAACGATTAAACAGAACAAAAAAAGCGACTCGGGCATAAAAAGCGACGTTCACACGGAAACTGGCAGGATTAATCGAACGTGACCAGAAAACACTAGTCACAGGGTGAGGCCATGTTTTTCATACGTATGAATGACGTTATAAATAGACGAACTTGTGCGTGAATATCAAGGTACACACACACAAAAAAAAATCACAGTTTAACAGCATCAAACATTTACACTCGGAAGTGTCCACAAAAATAATTCGATATGGAAAAAGTCACAATCGGCACGTAAACACGACATCCAAATATTACGCTAATGTTGACCGGATCTTAGTCACACATTCGACGGATCCGACATGTTGGTCTCGTCTGGAATATTGATCATCACCTTTGCATGTGTCCTTGGTGCCGGACGTAATGCCAGCATTACCGTTTCACGAACACCGAAAGGGCATTGAAAAGCAGCACTGCAGATGGAGAAATTCGAAAATAAACACACGTGCGTGACCTTTCGCCGTGGATCATCTCGAACACAGGTACGAATCGACGCGAACAAATCTGGTTCTATAAATTTAACTCGAAGAAGTTGCACACACACACAGCAAACATTAGCGAACACTGCAGATGGTCCGAATCGACAATGACCACAGACTCAGTAGTTTTCGCGGTCCCACGCTGTCTGCCGCGAAGATGATGATGATGATGATGATGATGACCCGCATCGTCCAGTGCATGATCCGTTGGATCGATAGTTTATCGAATTGTGCGAAGTGAAACTTCCACGGTGTTTGTTGGTCGGTCGACGGATTGTATATTTGCGGTTTCGAAAAGTTTTTTCTCTTCTTTATAAATCAGATCGCCGACTAGTCACCGAGATAATTTCGACCGTTCAAAACAATGATCGTTCATACGTCGTTTTGTAAACAAATTTTTCAAAAACGAAACTGGGACGCGCGTGTTGCGAAAGTGTAAAATAGGCATCGCTCACGAACACACAAGGTACTAATAATTACAGAATCAATCAAAGAAAGTAGACTTTTGCACAGTCGCATTATTTCAATTCGGCGAAAGATAAAATCTCCAAATAAAAAAACTAGACATCGTTCGAATTATAAATATTTTATCACGAGAATTTAATCATCGAAAAATATAGATCGCAAATTCGCGATAAGATCGTATACTTCGCTCGAGCGTCATTCAAATTCGAACCACATCACAATATATCCATATCAGAATCGAACACAAACGCAACTTATTCATATTTTAACATTGGAAGCGTATCTGACCGACTTTCCCGAAATGATCAATTAACGAAATGTCAACCGCCCGAGCGTGCATGATTCGAAATCGTGATAAACGTTTGCCGGGAGAAAACGATCTCATACACAAATAATTGGACGATTGGATCGATTATCGGCAAATTCTCATAAAATAACGGTGAGGGCTCGATATCGGTCAACCGCACGTTATTGCGATGGCGAAAATGATGGCATTTTGCGGTGCAACCATCACGGTTGATCGGAGAAAAATTGATTTTTTTAAAAAATTCATTTCGATCCAACGTCGACAGTGTACGGTGGCTTATCTAAAGTCCGATAAATATATCGATGTGGGCTGTATAAAAATAGATTCGCTGCATTCCGAAAGTGTATTACGCTATACGAATTTTCGATCTAATAATATTTATGAGCAACTTTCGCTACGTAACTGTGCAAATCGCATTATCACAAAAAAGCAAACAATCGTCATGAATCAGCCGAAACGATGTAATGAGAAAATATGAAAACAGCAATGCCGGGAGCCCGCGCCAAAACGGCCACACGAACCGACACCATCATCATCATCGTCAACGGCACGATGACAACGCAAATAAAATCCTCGACTGCAAGACTATTTCGGCTGCAACGAGTGCATCGCACTAAACCGGCGAAGAAGCGCAGTGGGCGAGCCGCATGGACAGATGCGACAATTTCGAGAATCCCGGAAGAAATCGAAAGCGAAATCTCGTAATGGACGCCTGTCGAGATGTGGGACAAAAATGGACACCGGTCCGATCCGATGCTCAACGTGAGGACCGGTCCCATAAATGAGACCGGTCCGTCTGGTGCTCGGTTACTGGATCTCGATAATTGACAGTGGACATACGTTTAGTCGACGGTTAAATTTTGAAAATTTCGATTTAGACCAGGCGCCCAAGTCGCGAAAATGGAACGCATTGTTTTGGGTTGAAGCGCGCCCATATAGTATATGGGTTTCATTTTCGCGACTAAACGATCGCCGCTATTACAAATCGCAGTGGGCGCCTGGCTTTAGACTCGTGTTTGTGCCAGTTCGGAAACGTCTAGAAGGAAAACCGATTGCCAAATGAAACAACTCTGGTGCAAATGTTAATGCGCCGTATATAAAAAAAAAATCGTCCGTTCGATTCTTATATTATCGCACTCGTTAACTGAACAGTGATAACGAATGATTAATAACAGAGTTGTCGTAATGTTGCAACGAAACAACTGATTCCGAGTGGCGCAATCACAGATAGCGCCTTTAAGCATTACTTTATATTTACATTTTCAGTATCGAAACTATGATATAAAACTAGTTTTAAAATTCGAACATGTATCATATTTACATTTTGATTAAAACATTGCATATTTATCACATCTGACGTTTCGGATTAACTATTACAAATCAATATATTGAAACGACTCTCTAGCCGGTGTGAAAATAGTCATGATCCAACCACGCCGATAAGATATTAATTGCACAATTTCAGCTACATTGCCACTATATATGCACATGTCTCCGTTCATTGTATTTAACACCAGCACGCAAACGAGCACTTTGATCCCCGACTAAATAATTCAAAAAGGAACGTGATGTCGCGTATTAGACTATACGGCTCATTGAATCGAATCGTCAAATTCATTATTGATTCAATGAAAAACGTTGGCTGTGGATTTTCACAAACGTACCGAGTCCGCGGAATGTAAGAGGTTAACGAAAGAACCAAGGACGATCACTTTACAGCTGCACGATTGGTGGAAGATTTTGTCGATCGAAAAATCGAAAGATTGAATTATATTTAGACGAGAAATCTGGCACATGTGGGATATTTGAATACGAAAAAAAAAAACATGGAATTGTTGTGATGTTTCAATGATACGTTCGAAATGTATCGCTTGATCTGTGCAACAAATTGAAAAGCGATACGTGATTGTAAAGAAAGCGACCAGCCGAAAAAAGCTGTAAAATAACGATGAAAAAAATGCTTTAAAAGAAGTAGTACACGCATATATTAGAATAGAAAATTTGTCTGATTGTGTGCGAAGAACGACATTGGACAGGCGATTGTCCAAAGTCGCACATGCGGAACGTCAAACGAAAAATAGTTTGCGACCAAAACGGTGTCCGTTCCCTATTTCCATTTATGTCTTTTTTTTTTCTCTCTTCGAATCATTTTCTCTTTTGATCAATACTAAAGTACCCATACGTCGAGAAACTCGGTTTTTTTTTGTGGGACGAAAAAGCGCGCCAACTACCATCGTCGTTCACGTAGCTGACCCAAAACATGCATAAAATCAGTGGAATCGAATAACGATAATTTTACAGACTTTCTAATTGTCGAGTGCGTATTATTAAAACGTGAGAGAGATTTAACGATTCCAATAACGAGTTCAACCTTTAAAAGCGGTCCGTTTGAAATAACAGAACCAATTTTTCCGATCGACCAACTCGTACACGTGCGGAGGAAATGCGAAGTCTAGATCTCATAGACGAGAACGATTAAAACGATCGGCAAGATGAAAAAAAAGCAGCTGTCGCTTCTTGTAATCGTTCGCAGAACGAAATGATCCAAAAGACAATGATATCTACTAATGGATCTGGAACGGACGAAAGTCTCTTTCAATATTCCGGCGCATAATTCAATTTGGCCGAATACAAACGGATAAGACACTTTGTATGCTCCGGTGAAAAATACGGAAAAGACCGACACGCGAGAGGGGCTGTTCGTGTGTAATCTCATACGTTTCCACGTCCAGAAAATAAATTGCTAGACAAGACCTCTTTGTGTGGAACAAAGTGGCGTTACGAAAGTGACACTTCTTTATGCGACGCTCGCGTCACACTAAAAAGGCGAACAAAAGGTGTCGCACGGGATGAAGAAGGGTGTGGGCATATGAAAGTTAATTGAAACGCTGCAAAGCTCCAATATTAAATAATCCGAAACGAAAACGCAATCGTCACAATTGAATAGTGGACCGTGTGAAATTTTCATTTGATCCACACACGCTCGATAGGACAAAAGGGCCGAAAACACGACTCGACCATTACGAGAACAAAGGTGAAGCCGAACCGTAATCATTTTAAGTGTTGCAACCGATGCTCGAATCGAAGATTTCACATATCGTATCTGTATGAAATCAATATTAAAAAACGAGAGAAAAATAAAGTACACGCAAGTGTGTCAACTATAAAGATGAAAGCTTTAAAAAAAAACTGATATGACCAAGAGTAGTCATCTTAACGCACAATCAAAGGAAAACGCATGTCGGGCGGTTTGACCTGAAATCGAGCGGTGCAATTATTTCCGAATTATTTATCATATATAGAAAACGATCGAGTATTTCCAGCAGATCGTGAATTCATAATGATCGAAGAATGCATTTATGCACGTCGGCTACATGAAAACTAGTGCAACACGGTCAATAGTACGAGTTCCAACTGTATTTTCTCGATGGAAAACGTCCACTTATCGACGTTCATACGTCGTCGATGTCTGAAAAAAATCCCGCGATGAAACTTTCGATCTTTTCAAGACGATTAGAATCTTGACCGTGCGTGAAATCGCTGTCGAGATTGAAGACGCCCATGATGACGATAATGATAATAATGGACGAGGGAGCCGCGGGCGACCACCTGTCACAAAAGAGAGTTCGGCCGCATAAAAAACTGAATATATTTCAAGTTTCTCTCGGTGTAGTTTGTGTTCATAAATAAATAACATCGATACGATTACATGCAATAAATCGTGTCAATGTTAAAACTCTTCTCGCTAGTTGAGAATTAATGTTGTACGAAAAACAACCGTGAAACGTCAGATATGATATGTGAGACTGCATTAATTTCAGCAGCTATATATATAAACTATAAGAGAGGCAATCAATTAACAATTAACCTTTCATCCAACTATTTATGAAATTGCTTGAGTGATGAATAAGACCATTCATGCTTTTTTCTTGCAATCAAAGAGAAAATCTTTCTATATATCAATGATAATTTTTTTTTCTTTTGAGATAAAACATGAAAAAAACACATTTAATCAAAATTATCAACGTGAAAAGATTAATTGTATCAGAAAACGAATAATTATTAGGTTGTTTCATATGAAACTTCGTTTTTTCGTTCAGTCTAAGTTTGGCCGCGACTATTTTTACGCGAAGTATTTTTACGAGAAAAATATTACCGTAATCGAAGTGATGTAATTTCAGGTTTCGAAGAGTTTATCAATTCTAAAACGGAAGGTTTTTTTAAGAAGGGCATTCATGATTTACCAAATCGTTGGCAAAGAACAATAGATTGTAATGGCATTATTTTGATTGAATAAATTACATATTAGTTAAAAAAAAGGCATTTTCATTTTCACTTCAAAAAACGAAATTTCATATGAAACAACCTAATATTAAAATTAAATCAGATTATAATTTTTTTATAAAATCAACCTAACGTCGAGCTCTAATCGATTTTTTCACCTATGATAAATTGCCGATCAACGGGAGAAAACGATACTCCTCACAACGCTGACGAGTCCAATTTACGAAGCGCGGCCAAGTCTTTTTCGCGCCTCGCGAACAATCGAACGGCAAGCGGCAACTTTCGTTTGAAAATTGCCGCCTTGGGACACACACGGCGAAACGGGCAAAAAGCGAAAATCGAAAAATCGCCCGCGGCTCCGGCGAGTTAATGACCCAAATTCGCAGAAGCTGCGTGGCCAATGGCCGTGACAGACCCGCGGATAAATAATATAACACACACAGAACGAAACGCGTGTACGTGGCCATCGACCGTTGATGCAATAATTGAACACACAGTCACCGTCATCATTATTACCGCCGTCATTGACGAAAAAGTCAGGAAACCGACGGAGAAGTGCCTCGGTTCGAACAGGCGTGAGTCACACGCGAGAATCCGACACGCTAAGGACGACGATTACGGATCGCAATCGAGCGCAAAAAAAGGAAATAAATAGAACGTGCGCGAGATCGAAGCGTGTCGAGTTCGCATAAGGATCGCGTTTGTGCGCTTTTGCTAAGAGATCTTTCATGCTGAGAAGGGAATGTGTATTATGAATATGCCGTTTGAGCGAAAACTCGGCGACGCCTGCACGGGAATCGTACGATTGTCAGCACTTGACGAATTTCAGACTTTCACGGTAATGACAAGTTTAATGAGCACGTCGTACTAAAGCGAAGAATCGCGAAAGTAGAATGCACGTGTGCACGATCGAAAATGCAACCGAGACACGACAACGTCAATTATTTTCGTACGAAAGTGGGCGTCGATGCGACAAAAGCCTCGAACGGCCGCAGTGTCAATTTTCAAAATTAACATTCACCCATCAAACGGTTTTATAACAACGACGAGTGTGAAAAAGCGTAAACTTTACGATTCAATTTATCGGAATTACACGGCTGAAAGGAGCGTTAACTCGCCGTTCAGTCGTAATTTTATCTTTTCGAATGGTAGGGTTCATGCTTCCGGCAGGTGCAAAACGAAAACGATTCGAAACGAACTTTCGTTTCGAAGGTGTCGTTTTGATTGCAAGCGCAAAAAATCCAGTTTGATATCGCGCTCCGGACGATCCACTCTCCTAATATGTTATTTGTTATAAATTATAAATGCACACATGCAAGATTCACACACTTTCTAAATGCGAACGGCGAAAATCAAACCGGTCGGGATGTCTGTTTATTCATCTTCCAAAAAGACCTCCTTGTTAGATAAACGTTAAATTGAAAAATCACTCGTAAAAAGTAACGGGCCACTGCGAAGGTTTTTTCTTTAATTGGTTATATACGAGCATATCCGAATACAAAATTGCGCATAATTAATGTCAAATATTTATACACAGATTCAAATCATGGTCGTTTGCGATAAACGGGCGGTTTTGACGGCGATACTTAAACTTTAATGGGCGCTGTAATAAATTGGTGAAATTAACACATTTCCCGTTCAATGTTAGCGTTGCAATCGGACAAATGAAAAAAACGATAAACGCAGATCAAATTAGAAACCTTGAACTCAACCTTGCTCTTCCTGTGCGTGTGTGCGAAAAACTTTCGAATTTTCATTTTCAAATCGAACAATTAAACATAGCAACAATTGAGCCGTGCAAAATTCGACAACAATACGAACTGTTTCATATCTCAAATTAGTTATTTATAGATACCACTTTTATACGTGAGATCATCGTAACACCCACTTCATTCGGAGCTTACGCATTTGCAATACAATGAGAAATAATAGCTCTTTCCCCGTTTATACAATTTCGCTACATCACATATACGATCCGAAAATAATTTACAGCAAAAAAATCGTCTTGTAAATCACTTGTGTGCCGTCAATGTGTTGAGGCTACTTAATAACATATTATAAAATAACGTCAAGGGTGTGCAAATTTTTTCTGGTGAAGCGCCAAGTCGACAATAATTTATTGAACGTTTTGATTGTGCGATCTTTAACCGGACACCTATAATAAAATTTTAGCACAAAATTACAAGCGCTATTTATAAAATATAAGAATTCAACGAATTTTGTGCTGTCTGAGATTAAATCTGAAATAAATCGTCATCGAAATTTATGCCGCAGGATAAAAGTTACATACAAACGACATCGAATAGATTAAATACAGAAACGGAAATAAGTAATGACATTCGTTGATATGTTAATAGCCAATTCGTATTCTTTGCGTGCGAGCCTCCGAAATGTGTAATGACTTTTCGTCGATGACGAGACTTTCAATCGGAGCTTTCAATCACGCGTTCGTCGAAAACCGCGAAAGCTTTTCTTCTCGTGAAAAATCCGCCGAAACTCGGCCAACCCACATTTTCATTGAGGAAATCAAAATCGCACATGCGAACACTGAAAGCGTTACGGATTCGTATTTATTTATGAAATATAGGTCGTCTCGAAAATAATGTACTGCGTGAGATGTTCTTTCATTTTTTCGTACGCAAATTACCGCGAAACAATAATAAAAAAAAATACACACGATTTCGACGAAACGACCGTTATTATACGAACGTTATCAATAACGAATATAAAATAACGATCACCTGATACGGTGGGTAATGAATATGTTCGTTCGGGATGTAATCATTACGAAAATTGTACAAATTACAATGTTCTACGTTAATGACTGAGAGAATCAATGATCATTGAATGAGATACGAATCCGCTAAGAACATCACAATTGCTTAATTCTTGAAGTCAAGGATGAATGAACGTCATTATACAGTAAGGTTGTAAAAAAACAAACGTGCACTATCAGATCTAATATTAACGAGAGAATAATATAAAATTATGGTGCTAATACAACGGACGGACGCCAATGTGTCGCTCGGAAACCAACAGTTTGGTTTTGAAATAAGCATCGCAATCAATTGATAGATGGGACTAAATTTCAAACTTGACAGATCGTATTAGCGTATTTGTTTGAAATTTAGTCCCATCTATCGATTGATTGCAATACTTATTTCAAAACCAAACTGTTGGTTTCCGAGCGACACATTGGCGTCCGTCCGTTGTATTAGCACCAAAATTATAAATGAATCGAATCAATTACTAAGAAATTCAATGATTCCTTGAAATTTGCGCAAAATAAGTATGACTGCAACATTCAATTCAAATGTTTTACACCGAAGCGGAAATACAAAAAAAAAAATAATGCATGCACGATACCGCAAAATCCATAAACACCGATATCAAAATTCAAAACAAAAACATCAAAACGCACGCGGAACGACCGCTTTTCGAAAACACCCGCAACCTATCCGACAATATATAGGAATAAAACCGACTTCATACTCTCGTCGACAATTGTCCTAATCGCACACACGCCGATAGAGAAAAAATAGAGAACCACGCTTACATCCATCCACTTATGGAGACCTTCACCCGAGACGTGACCGCATTGTCCATAAACGCCAGCACCGGTGGGTCTGGTGTGCCTGTGCCAGTCATATGTGCTTCCATTACACACAAACGATGCCACCCACTCGAACCGGAGGTCTTTTCCCAGTTCAGAGACTCGACATTGTCGAGAGGAGGCGAGAGAGGACCGAAACACGTCGTGGATAGCCAGCTTATCCTGGGTCGTTGTCCATAAGTGTTAAAGTTTGAACTAGTCTCGGATGACCGGAGGTCAAAGCACCGGACAACAAAGCCTGCAGAAGCACGGCCTCCCCGACACGTTTGTTGGGTATAAATTATGGGAAACGTTATATGCGAGGAGTGTTCGTTAGTTTTCCGCGAATGGTTTGTATAGTAGATGATATGCGTGAAAATGTCGCTGTACATTAATTGATACGCTATGGTCGCACCTTTTTTTGATAATGTGTATATTTTCTAATTGAGGTTATAACTATAATGTATCGAAGTAAACATAATGTGTGATCAATAGTATTTTGTTTGTAACGAGATAAAAAAAAAACAGGTGGATGAATCACGTAAGAGTATTGCAATTTATCAGATGAATCATTAATCGCGGAAAAAATATTGATTTGATTCAAACGAACGTACACAAAAGTAATTTCAACATAAAATCGACCGTTCTTTCATACGAATTTTAGATTCAATGTCACAACGATACGAATTAGCCACACAATCCGTTCCGTCGAGTAAAATCGAGTAACAAGGAAACGAGCATAAGTGCACGTAATTCTGTTATCGCTCCTAGTCGATGACTGCGGTCGTGAATACGAAAACAGCGCCGACATGTCTGCCAGCCGACATTACCGACGAGGACCGCTAGAAAACACACTCTCCTTCGTATATCCTAAACTCTACATCCTAAATTCTAGCCTTGGTATTCGTAGTCTCTCCTGTTTCTTTAAATGTGAGAATTGGACCTGGCTCCAGATACCGCCAAGCAAAGATAACACGAAGAGCAAACACACTTTTCAGACCGCAAAGTACACAAAACGAACCACCATCTCGGAAGACGTAGCCTTTGAGAAAAACGTGATCACCGTGGGGTTTTTGCGAGACTTTTCTCGGCACACTTCGCAGTGTGTACTTCCCTTTTCGCTTACCGCGGGCTATTTGCGAACGTATCGAGCCACGTCCAATTATGGCAATATTTTAGAAAGCGTTTCTCTATTCGTCGGTCAGGTTCTCACCCCGATTCGACGGAGTACCTTTAACTTTGTGCTGAAACGGACATGTTATTCCTTATCGGTGTGTCTTATGGTTTTGAAGAGTGATGTTAATAAATGAACTTTCCAATGTTTGCGAGGCTTTTATCCGACGAGTTTGTCTTGGTAAAAAAAGTAAACATCGAACGCATCGACGTGTAGAAATTGCACGAACGTGTCAGGTTATACATATGAACTGAAAGAGGAGTGGTTTTATGTGTTTTTATAGACGAAAAATAAAAAAATGAGTGCTTTCACACTGGACAGAATAACGCGCCACACCCTTACTTTGCAAATTAAATAAGAAATTCCTGCAGTCCTAGACGGTTCACGACCTCGTCGTTTCGAAATAATAAATAAGAACATGTTTCAAAATTATTAAACAATGCGTCGCGACGCGACGTGCATTTAAATTTTCGAAACGGACTGCACATTGTGCGCTTTTTCATGGAAATTACCAGAGAAAATTTAACGGGCTCTTTTATTGCGATTCAACAAAAAAAAAAATGAATGATTCACAAAATTAATGTAATTTACGACCGAAAACATCGATTTAAACGCGCGATATAAATAAAAACAAATATTCGCATCGAATTACCTTTTCACAAAACCGACAACTATCCCGCTCGGAATCGGCCGACGAAAATTTCCCCTCTGAAACAAAAAAAAAACAAGATTAGAGATAAAATTGTGAGAAAACAAAAACACACATCGAATCGTTCAAAAAACACATATTATACCCGAACGAAAAACTTTCGAGTGCATTAATTTTAATTGCGTGTGAAGACCAACATTTGCATACGTGAAAACCAAATGGCGAATAGCCGAGCTGTTCAATATCAACGCTCTTCGACATGATTTATACATACACTGTACGTAAATCGGACATGTAAACAATGAACATCGGTTACCATGTAGCCGAAATGATACTATCGACTTAGCATAATGCGCTTCGCACCCAGCGAACAAATCTCGACGAGAAAAATTTATGCACATACAAAATTTCCAGAAGATTAGCGATGAGAAGAAAACCGAGAACGAGGTGTCGGATTTCGTACAAACAAAAAGTCGTAATGTGATAGTTGCATTTGGTGTCCATTGTCGACGGAAACCCGGTCAACTGACAGTTGGGTCGTAGTACAAAGGCTATGCGACTTCCGTTACACTGTTTAGTTGCAATCTATTCATATTGACACCTTACGGTATTGCTTATTATATACTGCATAAAAAATAAACAATGAAGATGAAAAGATAATGGCGAATCGGCGATGCATATATTTTTGAATACTCGATACATCAATCGTGCACCAAGGTGAGCTAGATCGAAAGTTACAAGTTTAAATAAACAAAAATTGTTTATTTAGAACATTAAAAACGATAAGCTATCACGCAAAGTATGCATCGATAACAAAATCCGTTCGATATAAACCAACTGAAAGAAATTATTTCGGCCACAACAAAATCACACACCGAACGAAAATTACAGGGCTCAACTTCCCAGAAAATCCCCCGATGACTTCACACGAAGTGGGCGGCTCAAAACCGATTAAAAAACACTGCATCCGAACCGCTAATCTCATACATCACCCATTGAAACCGGAGGACTCCGTTCGCGAAAATTCAAACGTCTCAATAAGGAGTTACAAGAGCAAAATTCGATTTCGACATTACACCGCGTCATCGCAACACCATGAGTACGTCAACCTTCAGACGATCGGACGAATTCGCGATGCAGCGCGTCAGAGAGAAATTCGTCAGGTTCTAATTGGAAAAGTAGCTTAATTATAAATGAATCGGATTGAGGAATTCCGCGTTAGATTTCGAATCGTTGCGCAAGCCGTTAACGTTATTAAATAACGTTAACGGCCATAAATCAATCTTCGCTAATCGGCGCGATCTTCGACGTGTCAAAAGGAAATGCATTTCGACGGTCGAAAGTTTATATATATTATTGTTTACGCCGCGAATAATCCGCGATTATAAAACGAGTGAGATATGCGGATAATTCCATATAACGAGGTCGTTGCGCCATCAATGCCGCGACATAACGACTTTCTGAACGGCAAAAAAATAAACACAATTTAAAGAAAACGTACGGTTGTTTGCAGAAAACGTGTACATATCGCTCCTTGATCTATCAACAAAAAAAATTTGCGAGTAACGTCGAATTGAAACAAAGACTTTTCGTAGATTTAACGAATCGCTGACTAATCGATCCGTTGTTTTACAATAAACCATCGCTGATATGCTCGAAGGCTTTTTTTGTTTGAATATCTCATCGGATGATTCCGAACGGGACACGTCAATTTAGCACTTCTTCGGAAACGAATGAGTCGCATATAGTAAAACGAGTTTCTTTTATAGCGAAATCGAAACGCGAGTTAACTACAAATCAATTGCTATTAATTACACACGAGACGTAAACGGGCATAGTGACGAAGATCAAACAAAAAACTAATGGACATATTAACGCGATCGTTTAATCGAAGATGAATCTGTTGACGATTCAAAACCGATAATTTCAAGCGCCGCTTCAAACCGACTATAATATTTCATTCAATCGCTGCAACAAAAACATTATATGATTGAATATAATTTGACGTGCAAAACAACCGACCGCACGCAACATTAGAACGAAACGCGCAACGCTCACATATCATTTACACCCATTTCATTTTATGAATTTATATTATTATTAAAAATCCAAACATTTACGATATGAAATCATCGAAGGAAACGCAATGCGATATCCACACACAACATACGGCCTTCGACACAAACAGACAACGATAGCGAACAGATAAAAACCCACGATGACAAATCGGATTCGATCGAAAGTGCTGCACGTCTCCGAGAAGAATTTCATATTCGAAATAAAAAAAAAAATGATAGAGAATGCAACTGTCAACGTCATACAAAGTTTCTAGACGGCTCTCACGCCGAGTGATGTAAGTGTCTGTTTTAAAATAAAGAAGTTTCGTTGCCCACGCGAAGACTAGTCGTTTATCTGCGTTGGACGTACCGCCATGGTGTGGACACCCATAAAAGGAACTTTAACAGTTTTGCAGAATGCAACTCGATATTCAGAGTGTGCGAGTTTTCGAATCGTAACATCGATCTTTGCCGGGGATGCGTCATTTCGTGAAAGACACAGACAAAAGGGAGGAATTGTTCGAAATGTCTGGCGGCGGTGCATTGTTGAACGTCGGCCATGATGGTGGTTTAATTTAATTAAAAAAGCGTTCGATATTCGATTTTACTGAGAGTTGAGTTTTTGTTTCTAATTGTATTAGAGTGATCGATGGCTTTGTTACATTTGAACTGTTCGAATTGTGACGCATAGACTTATCGATCGTATTGGCTGTATTCAAATTCGTCTAAACATATAATTTAGTGGAATAACCTAAATTTATAGACGGTATCTAAGTATGTTATCTGGACGGGAGAGGATTTTACTAGAAAATATTCTAAGTTCGAATCCGGCGATAAATAAATCCGACATTTTCACATGAAATCGAACGATAACATTTTTTTTTATATTCCAAATTCGAGAGACAATCAATAACTTTTCGATATCGACTTTTATCGGATCAACGATCGAGACGAGAATAGCTAACCCAAATTTCTTTCAGATACACACACGTCCAATACCTTCAAATTGAGCAATTACGAATTTTGTTTATATCTTTACATGTCATGTTACAAATTCGATCGTGGGCGTACTGCATTTCGATCAAACAACCTGGCTCTAACCACACAATCGTAAAAAAAACTTTCGTGCGTGGATAGATTTCTGAGGATCGATGAAACTGCATCGAAAATAAAGGAAAAGTCATAAGAAAGAATCTTTTAAGTATTTTATTTATAAGCATGATAAAATGAGCAAAATACCATGGTATATCATATACAAAATACATCGTTTAGTAATGGAATTTCCTGCTACGAAACGAACAACGCATTCTCGCTCGAAAAAAGCAGATTTTCACACAAATTTCCGCACTAAAAATAATCCCGAGAGCGATTAAAGCCACGAAAAACAAAAACGAAAATGCAAATAAATACCGTCGCTATCTGGTCTCGTTACTGAAAACTGAACAGTAATGTTTCCACAACACGCACGAGCCCGAACACATTTAAAAAAAAAAACCTTCGACAAACTGAAAAATTCGATCCAAATAAACGGAAAACGCAACAAAAGAAACGGTTCCGTTATCCGGATTCCCTCGCACAAAGCGAAACATTCAAACAAAACGCAAAAACGTAATTCATAAACCGATTATAAATCGTTACCAAAGATGATGCTGAACAACTTCTCCGAAAAACACACACACAAAAGAAATTAGTCACACGCGGCAAAAGGCAGTTCCGGAACAACACGCCAACCCCGAAAATCGATCAAAACGTCGTATGCAGGAAAAACTCGATAATTACAAAGCGATAAATCATTCGAGCGCCGAACAAAGGCGATTCTCTGGTTACATCACGGGTCAAACGTGCGATATTTGCATGAAATATGTGTTACAGTTTGAATGTCCACTTTGTGCATAAAAAAGTAGTCTGATTATACAACTTCTAAACAACTCTAGTTCAATTGTTAGTGTGGTTCGAATTTTAAATAGTTTGTACTCAGATAAGGCTCTTATGCTTAATATCAATAAGATGCAAATTGGTATATCAACTGATGATCGAGAAATACGCGTAGTGTTTACCCGTCGTGTCAGTTTGAGCTTCGAGAGTTTTGAACACGTTTCCACAACTCAAGCTACAACGCTAACCCAAGCATGATATTTAAGACGTCTGTTTTTAGTTTAGAAGAAATCATATATAGGCAAAATTTGACAGTTTTGACATTCAAACTGAAATCGATGGTTTGGGTATACACAAACTAGTATGGGTATAAACAAACAAAAGCGAACACTTGAACTGTGACATACGCACAAAGAGGTCCGTCCCTCCGTTGTGGCGACTTATCATGTCGGGCAATTAAAAATATATACGCGATAAAACATTCAATGAAACGAAAACGGACGTTCGAATTGGGTCATATCTATAATGCAAAGAATGGAACGGTCTTTGCGTAAGTTTTGGCGAATCGATACGATCGCAAGTTGAAATCGACGATTGCATTGGCATAGGAAAATCTGGTTGTGAACTCGCACGTGTTTTATTATTTTGCCGACCGAGCCGTATTCGTGTAAATTTTCAATGCATTCGATACGAAATCGAAAACGTTCCCGACGCACACTCGGAGTTCAAAGATTCGTTTCAATTGACACTGTTCGAACGATCGATTGAATAATTACGAATTGTAAACAAAAAACATAACGCAGATAACGAATATGGGCCGAATCGTACAGAGAATGCGACAACGAAAGATTTTCGATGGTCACGATTTTTCGGCGTTGCAAAATTGACTGTATCTCGAAACATCTGTCCGTCGGTGGTTCGCGTTTTTTATTTGTACATTTCCAAAGAATAGCGATTGCGCAATACAGAAAAGACAAAATTGCGATAATACGTACAATAGTTTTCTTTTTACATTAAGTCGAGATGCGACGGCGAAAGTCACGAATTCGACGGTAGCAAACAAAGGTCGTGATGATGGTCGATCAAAACAATAAAATAGTGCACGAAAAAAAAAACGAGATCAGATAAAATCGAAACTGCTGCAAAACGGCGATCAATCTCGCTTTTTCCCTGCTACTGAATTCGACATATAATCGAAACGTGATCGAAACCGAAACCGAGCCTCGTTTATGCACGAAAAGGAGCCTGTTGCTCCGGCAAAAAACGGAAAGGCGTCAAAAACACCGAAAAGCACGTGGGTCGAAGCGAGAGCGGGACACGCACGAGGACAAAACGTATCGCGGAATCGCGAATCCGAAGATATCAGACTTATTTTTAGTTTGACCAGTTTCTCGCTTTATTGGATCGCTCGATGCGGAGGCGGGGGACGACGCCAGGTGAGTCAGGAAAAGGACGTCGCACGCAACGCGCTGCACATGGACGATCGCGCACGATCCTCCACCGTTAAAAAATAACAATATATAAAAAAAAAAATCATCGAACAACGACGGCGATCGATCTGTTTGGACCCGACCGCGTCTGTTGTCGACAGCGCCATTTCGCACGAACGGCCGGTTTTGCGAACTTGACATTGACGCGAAAATCGAACCTGGATCCGAATTCGGCTTCTGGAAAATGCGACTCCACAGGTAGTGTTGGCGGCACCCGGCTTATGTAACGCGGGTCGATAGTCGATACGCGCCGCCGGGGGGCGGGGGGGGCGAGGGCGCAGGACACGCGCCTCCTCTGCGGGCGAAGTTCGCGCGTTGCAGGTTATGTGCGCGGGGCGGCGCAATGGCCGACGCGCGACGCAACGCGGGAAGGCGTCCGCCGACAAAGCGCGACTACGCGACAGCGAGACGCGCACGACCGACGCGGCGTGAGTCTCGCGGACAACTGATCGCCGCGGACGACTCGAAAAACGGCCATAGCCGCGAACATACGTTCGAAGCCCCCCCTACCGAGAATTATCGAGACGTTTAGAGGGACGGCGCATTGAGATCCTTGTGGACGGTGTCGTAAAGAATATATTCGTTCGATTGTGCAGGACGAACGGCATTGTTGTTGTATGGAAAAAGGCGTCGAGTCGGCGAGGGGTGCACGTTTCGTTGTGTGCATTGTCCAGCTGTCACCTGCAGAGAGGATTGAGGTGAAGCCGTTGCATTTTTCAAGGACGAATCGATCGGACTTCCAGTTTGCTGTGACCGTTCGAATCGCGTTTACGATGTACAGGGGCGGGCGGTGACTTTTCGGACGAGGGGTGCTGTCCGAAAACAACATTTTTTCAAATTTAATTTTGTAACTGCATCGTAAATAACTTGGCGAGCGATTTTATCCTTACCTTCTAAGCAAATTATCCATACGAACACGAACGAAAGAACAGCGTCCAACGTAGAAGTTTACGCAAGGGTCTACGACACGACTATAGGGCGCAAGCGCAAAGGAAGCAGATTCTGAATTTGAATCCGCCACTCTTACGCACAAATCCATACATTTCGTCAGTATAGAGTGATCCAAAGATTAAATATGAATGTAAAAATCTATCAGAAATACACGATTAGTTATCAAAAACTTACTGAAGTAAAGAGAAACTAGAGTTTTTTTTTATATTTTTGGTTAAAAAAGCGAAATCCAAAATTTTCAAATATTTTTAAAAACATCTCTTGTTTAAAGCCCCTTCGATTGATATATCAAAAATGCAGAACTATCCGATTCTTAAAACTAGGGTAAAAAAAACGAAACTGAAAGACGAAGTTTTTGAGCTCTCGTTCTAAATAACACAACCCCATCATCTGTTTAAAATTTTTCCCCGACCTTTGAAATATCTGTACATCATAATCTCACAACCAAAAAAAAACCCTTGACGTAATAAAGGGATGCACCGCATACGAAGCATCCAAAGACAACACGCCACTGATACATACATACACTTCACAATTTGAAATGTAGATAAAGCCGAAACTGCTAGACGATAAAAAAAAAATACAACCGACCGAATACGAATTTCAAACGGTCGTTTGCGACGAACGTTACTTTTGAAATCTCGACGATCGTCTGCAATAATAAATTGCTCAAACAAATTGCGTCCGCTGGTAATAACGCGCGTTTCAATACACCAGATGAGATTATGTACATATATGCAAACAGTGCAAAAACGTGCAACAACACGGACATTTGTCATCGGATACGAACACGAGTTGCAAATAGTCCTGGATATTTTAATTGATTCGAAACGATAGCATAGTGCCGATTAATAATCGACGTTAATTAGAAATTTGAATATTAAAATTCAGAACGGATTATGTGTGTATATTGGAATAAAGAAATGCTGGATTATGAAAACGTAAATTTAAAAACGATTCGGAATTCTAATTTATGTGTCGATTATTCGATTTCAACTTCATATTACACAAAGATTGCATCATTTTTTTATTTTTAAATATCTTTATTTACAAAACGACTGCAGATAAAGAAAAATGATATTGATATATTGACATGATTTGATATTCTCATAAAAATAAATTCGAGATATTATAAAGTTTCATATTTAATCACAACAGCAAAAATAAAACTAATCAAAAGTAAACATTGCCATTTGATATTTAAAAAGTAATGAGAATTTTATAATTTTATACCAACACAAAACATAAGACCACCCACCCGAACGCTAGTTCACACGTTGCGGTTTTTTTCCGTATCGGTAACTTTTCCGAGTCGGTAATTTTTGCTTTAGGAATAAAATTGTACTAACTCCGTTGCTTCTTTAGAAAATGCACGTGGCGTGGTCAGTAGTTGGATGGGAAACCACACGACCGTTGGGTATAAGAAGCGCATCACGATATCGTCTTGCAGTGGAAATTTTATTAGTCGCATACGCATATGATGATGACTAAAAAATATGTGTAAACGAGAAGTGGTCTTCGAAATCAATCACCGAAACTATTTTCGTAATGAAAATGTCAAAGTATTTTCCAGTAAAACAATGACTATAAATAAATTATTTATTAAATTCAAAAGGGTGTTAAAATTATCAGAATATCGATTTTGTTAAGGAGAAAATTTAGTTTGTTTTCTAGAAGTATAACTCCTATGAGATTTATTATCGAGAAGTGTTTTCTTCTGTCTTTTGATTTTTAGTAACGAATTCAAAATACTGGATTGGAACTCTAATGTTTGATCGTCATCGAATGATGACAAGAAAGGTAGAATGCTTTTGAAAAATAATAAATGGTGGTTTTCGAAATCTAAATTCACTTGACGATCGACAAATGATTTTTTTTCGTCCTCCTCACTAATTTTCCTTTTTTTTTGTGTATCAGAAGTACATTCCTTTTGTACTGCATCTTTGGAATTTTCTTCATTTTGAACAGTTTCACTTTCGTTCTCAGTTCCCGTTTCTTCGTCACTTCCTTCGATTCTAATTGTAAGTTTATTAGTGTTTTCGCAAGTAACAACTCTATCTATATTTTTTTTCAAAAACGACAATTCATCATGATATATGTAAAGTCTAGAAAGTTTAGTAGAAGGATCTAACGATTTTCCTCGTTTTTTAATAGATCTCATCCACGAGTCTCTTGTCGGTCCATTTTTTTACAACTAATTTACCTAAAAACATTATCATCACATTTTATTTTGTTTCAGATAATGCCGAAACTGCACTACTAATTAATTGTAACGGAAATAAAAAAATGAACACTCACAAAAGTCTTATTTTTCCCTTTTCTCCATCCCGTCGAAATCCTCCTCCAACAAAACACATATTTCTTTCCAAGCCGACACTTTCAAATTCTTATCCCTGTATATCTCCAAGGTTTTGTCCCAAATTACGGGTCTTTCCTCCACCAAAGTTATCAAAGCTTCTGTGTTTATTGTAGCCATGATGACTACTCTTCTCAAAAAAGTGGTTGACTAAATTTTTACTTCCAGACGTCGTTCTACAGGGAAAATACCAAATCGTTTGCTGGGTAAACTGGCAGTTTTTCCGAACCAGTTTTTTCGCTGTATTCTGAAATGGCGCATGCGTTCGAAAAGCGTACGCTCAATGTGAAAAAAACCGAAACGGTATATTGTATATGTCAGCATTTTAACGAATCGATATTTTCACCGTATATATCAAATAGTTTGTATGATCTGTGTTTTTTTCTGTATCAGCAATTTTTCCGTGAGAAAAGCGTCTGAATCGTATGAACGAACCCATTACGGGACTTCAGCAAAAATATTGATTCGATGTTGTGCCAATGAGCGCTTTCAGTCAAAGGTTTAGCCTTAATTAATCATTGAAGAGTCAACGATTAACCCGATTGAACGTGTAGTTCTCGAAGTTAAGCAGTAAATGACGCGATCTGTACCTTTCCTTTATAATCAATTATAATTTCTAATGAATATCAGAAAAGCTTTATTCTGTATAGGGATATTATATAGGCTGTATATAATTATAATGGATTACTTAAGTTGAGAAATATTAAGTACAATCAACAGATAGAAGCGATCAACGTCTACGACTAATTGATAAGGGATAGTTTTCATTATTCAAATTCTTTGAAACTTCTTTAATAGTATTATGAAAAATCCTCGAACATCGACGATATCGAAAAATATTTTCTTATAATAGACATTTATATAGAATGCATATGACGATAGCAAAATTTTAATATAGAAAAAATCCATATCGTAAAAACATTAGGTACGTTTATTTAGCACGGATTCAGTAAAAATGCCGGTGCGATACTAACTAATGGCAAGACATTGGACTATGACGAAAGTCGACACTGCTCGATCGAAGCATATTAAATCAGCGTTTCTTAAATCCGCAAACGTGCAGTCGTTTTCATTCTATTGTTCTTTTTAAAACCTAGCGCTTATGTATAATTACCCACTTGAAATAAATTAACCGATTGTAATCACTGAATTCCTTCTAGGTAAGAAATTATGGGAATATGAAGAAAGCAGATATCCATCAATTGCACAAACTCATAATTTTACAAATAAAAGAGAACACGGTAAACTACCAAGGTTTCCTTGGTCGCATGCACACTTCTCATTTCTAATTTTATCACACACCTGCAACATTATTCCGCTATTTACACAAAATACCTAACGCGGCCAAGATTCGATTCTCAACAAGCTCAAAAACCACATTACTACAAATTAAATCAATATCCATGTTTCATCGTCGCGAATACATACATTGTTTAAATAATGTATAGATGCGCTTCAAGTTTTAGAAAAAGCGCATATTCTGCATAAACCATCACAAGAGAAATCATAAATTAACGAGATAATGCACTGACCCGCCGACATCGATTAGCTAAACCATATAATGAACAATGTATGTACAGTAATCCCCCCCTATAACGTCAAGATAGGTTCGACGTTATAGGGGGGATTACTGTATATATCTGTATGTATCTATGTCAGTATAGATGGTTCAAGCATTCTCTAGTTAACATGTTCATTCATACTCTCGTGTACGCTTTCTCTGACAATGAGAGATTTTACACGTACATGCATCTATACTTATTTGCAGTTTGATCGATGTTTTGGATTAGGTTAGGTTAGGTTAGGTTGAGTTCGGTTCGTTTCTATTTCGTATAGAAATAACCAACTGAGGTTTAAACGTCAAAACTTGGATGAGAATGTGTGCGTGAATGCAGGGTACCAACATAAAATTTGTAACTGGATTTGTATGTATGCATGTCACAGCTTGGAAGGTTGGTACGAACTTGGACGAAACATCACCTTTACCACTTTGTCTTTAACATACCCAATCTTGACACTTCCCACCACGAAAACGCGACTTCCTACGACCTATAATAAACGTAAGAACCTCCCTTTTTCCATCCTCAGACCAAAAGAAAGGCTCTCGACCTCATCATCGATTCCGATGAAAATGCGTGCACAATTAACGCGCCATTAGCATACAATGCCTTATTATGTGAGCCTCGATCGACGAGTCGTGTAAGAATCTTCGGGCAGTCATTGTGCGTAGGTTTTCTGTGAGTTTTCAATGTGTTTTCTCCGAGTTTTCAATGCGTTAATTGTTAAAAGTGGACGATTGGACAAAAAATGATGTGCATTCGAAAGGAAGCGTCGGTTCGCGAATGAAATTAACTCTGACTCAAAAATAAAACGACATTTTTCAAAAATAAACATGTTGTGAATGATTTGCACGTGCTTACTTGTACGAAGAGCCAAGTTTGTTTCATAAAAGCGTATTTCGATATATTGAATGTTACGTAAAATTATTTAGTTTTTCGAATGATTCTATCGTATGATATATTTTGGATCTAAATTTAAAATGAATCTTTTGACATGTCGGCTCTGAAAAGGTCAATCGGAAAATAGTCGAAATTTCTGAAAAAACGTTTCCACCCATTGAACTCAAAGACATTTCCACCAAAAGAGATCAATCATATCTAAAACGACAAAACAAAAGGAACGAGTTAAGTCATCCACCATATAACGAACAAACGACTAATAAAACATATTATTCAATTCCGCAATAGAATTTATAATTATGAAACATCCGTTCAGATCAAACATTCGATGAACTTTCGATTACATACAATGAATGTTTCTGTACGTATTTGCATACGTTGATTATTTATCGCGAATAAATATAATTGAATTGAAACTACGCAGTAATATAAATAGTTTGAAACGATCAGAAAAAAATACGATTTATGCAATTAAGCGATATGCGGCTAATTGCATTCTAAAGCGACCATTGTGCATCGAACAAAAAAATATATTATTATGAAAAATGGAGTTTTCTAATTATGAAAGCGAGAGCGACTCACGCACGTGTGAAAATCGAACGATTATAAATTATCGTATGATTGGAAAAAGCATGAACACTGTCCATTGTTGCAAATGAGAGGTAAAAGGGTCTTTGAATCATCAATGGATGGATAATTAGTTTGAAAAAGAAATTTAATTTTTGAAGAAATCTCATTTTCGAATGTCGTATTGAGGATTTTCGCAATTTCGTCTTTTTGATTCTAGGAAATTCCGATTGCAGCAGTTGCATGAGATCTGCATGCAGTTGACAATTATTGAAAATATTGTGAAATCCTCGAAGAATTCGACATTCGTGGAAAACCATATGAATAGGGAAAAGATTCGTTTAAACCGTTTTCTCAATTAAAACAGTAAAAAATATGATAAATTTTGCGGAAACTAAAAAAAAAATACGTTATTTTTCGAGGAAAACCTTCTGAATTAATTAAAAAACAAATCAAAGTATGATGAATTTAAATTTTTTCGCTGATGGCCAAATGAAAAATAGCGAATATTATTAAAATCCACATTTTCACAATAATATCTCGGAGTTCACATACGATAATGTACCATATTCGTTTTGTAAAAATAACAATGAGTAATATTCGTCGATTGTTCTGCTTTCGAGCGAATTTCATTAAATGTCCATTAAAAACGAAGTTACGGCTTCTGGATACAGCCACTTATATACGCATTTGGATCATTCATCGTATGAAAAAAAATATATATCTAAGAAACAATACACAATGTCGGAAAAAGCTACGTTCTAATGATTGACTTTCGTTTTCTGGCGATGAATCGTTAATTTGAAAGAATAAGAAACGAAGGGAAAAATTAGTAATCCTCGAAGACTTTAAAGCTACAATATTCATTTGATAATACTTTTATGCATATGAAATGAATCTAGTGTGGAAAACTTATTAACTTA
>JAOXNN020000055.1:5534578-5555062 GCA_028571205.2 Hydropsyche betteni | reverse complement strand
TTTCATATACAGGAAAATTATTGGCAAATTTATTTTTTAAATGTTATTTGATTAGGTTTATTTGACATTTGGTTTTTCTTTTGTCCGAACAAATTGTTTTTTTTATAGAAAATCGAATGTTTGTATGTAATATAAATGAAATTTTTTCAGTATTTTGATATATTGTATTATAATGTTTTATTTGTATGAAGAGTTGAAGAAAGCCGATTGTTTTTATTAAAGAACTCAATATTTCAAAATGACATTCTTGGCATCGTTTCATTGCAAATTTAAAAAATAGAATAATTTATGTATTGAATTATTGAATTGAAACAAAGCAAATTAAATAAATGAAATTTTTTGCTGTGATATTTTTTATCTACTTATTTATTGAACAACTTAATAGGCGTTTAAATAGTCTAAACATAAAAAAAATTTCAATTCTCTCAAAATATTAAAGTTGAAAAAAAATTCGAATATAACATCGTCTGAAAAGTCTCGTATCTTTTCAGCCTCACCGTATTGTATCAATCTTCCCGATTCGTATAAACACGGATCGTATTACAAAGTAAGCGTGGGCGGATCGTTGCTTGTTCTTTTCCCCCGCACATTTGATATACGTTATATATAACACGTTTTATCATCCTCACATTATATTATACAATATTGTATACGGCCAAAGCAGGCTGATCGGTGGCCTTAGGGGAGTACACACAGACGAATGTTTATTTCGAAACGCCGTTTAATACTCGTCGCGTTTTTTATTTTTATTTTTATCTGTGTATCATTTGCGTGAGTTTTGTCAATACGAAACTTCCTTTTTTTCCGAGGTTCATTTTCAAGGGTGAAACTGTCATCAATCAAGCGGTTAGCGTTCTTTTTAACTGTCAAAAAGTGTATTCGGCGGTTATTATTTGGCGATTTATTAACTTTTCAAAGTCGACGCGTATTTAATTGTCCGTTGCGAACTTTCGAAAGTATTTGTGTTTCTGTTTAGTCGAAAAGTGGAAGTTTTTCGCGAGCGCTTATTGAACAATGCGAAATTCCACGTCGGTTTTGCGAGATATATTTTTCGGTCGGGCATGATGAATATTTCGGACGAAAGTGGAAACATTTGTTTTCAATTCCGCACTTAATTAAATTATTCATAAAATCTTTTGTTTTTAATCGTGAATTTATATTCTAAAACCGTTTTGATGAAATTTTAAATCTAAATTGGTTTTACCGCTTTTCGTATAAAATATCCATATCTACGCTAATAAACGAATCCAAAAATTTCAACCTCAAAAGATTTCTATATTCATCGAATTTTAATTTTTTTTTTTTATACATAAAAAAGCGCTTGAATATAACCATATAATATACTGAATAATATATTTAATCAGTCGAGCTAAAACAAAAAGCTCAAGTCCTCAAGGAAAATACAAAAAAATTCAATATTCACATCATATAAATTAAGCCCATCCACACAGGGGGTCCTCCATATAAGAAAGGGGTCCCGGAACAGAAAACGGGTTACTTTCGTGCGTCATCAAAGGGGGTCCCTCACTCCAGGAATTAACCGAATAATAAACGCGGTAGTTTAGGGCCCCCCTCGGCGTTGTTCGGCTCCCAAAGTTTTGCATTTTGTGGGTCCCGTCGTCGTATCAGTTCCTTTTTTCTTTTATTTCATCTTTTTCCAGCGTTTTTTTCGCCTCCTGAATTACGCTTACGGCTGTAAAAAGTAATCTGTAAAGCCTCCAGAATATGAAATCGGGGCACGTGCCATAGTCTCGTTCTACCGTTGCGCGAACTAAATTTAAACTTTGAGATCAATCGTCGCCTCTTTTCCGTTTTTAATTAATTTACATTGCTCGAATTCGGAGCGATGTGCTCACGTGTTACACGTGTTTTATTTTATTTTTCGTAGCAATTTTGAGCTTTTGATACTGTCATAAAGTTCCATCCGGAGCGTCATTAGTATTCAGCTGAAGCGGTTGCGGCACAGTCACGTTGAAACGTACGCATACGAAAAGAATGCAAATCACCCGTCTTCGCATACAATAGTATTAAATAATACATAATAACAACCTGGAAATGCGTAATAATATGAGCGAAAAAAAAATCATTTTAGACGTTGATTGACACGGATTGTGATCGCGTTTCAGTATCACCTCACGAACGTTTTGGTCCCGATATGAAACGTGTTACGTGTGAAAACATTAAAAATTTGTCACCGGGATGATTTTTTTGAATGTAAATGTTTTAAGTTAGCTTTTGAGGGGGTGAGCGAGTTAGTGGGAAGGCAAAAAGCGGAAGAGAATTAAGAAAAACGCCCTGAAAAATTAAACTTTTGCTATAGCTGAGAGGAAAGTTTTACCGGGAGCTTTTTCGAGAGATTTTGCAACCCTCGTGGCTTGCCTCCGCTTTGAAATTCCATTACGTTCATTATTTACATAACTCTTTGATTTTGTGCTCATTTTGTACTTTCATAATCTCGAGTATATTCGCGTTTTATGATTGCTCAATTTGTAGACTTGTTTTTTCACAAAGAAATAACTCTAATTGCCGTAAGCTTTAACGTACTCTTTTCATCATTTTTTAAATAGAAAATTCAATTGCTTTCATAAAAAATATTTTTTCGCAATCAAGTTATACATACACCGATTCATCCCATCAAAAAAAGGCAAACATCGACATCACGAAACATCAGATCCCCTAAATTAGACGGGAACATCCCCGAAATCGACAACGTCAAAAGTCGCCGAATATCCGATTTGAAAGCGGACGTCCCCAATCGGGCCCATTACGCGGACGTGCACCCGACACAATGCACGTAAAAAGACCGAATAAAAAGCGGGTGGAAAATGGGGGGGAATAGCCAGAAAACGGTCCACGATCCCTTTGTATGTGAACGGACACGTGTGTCGACTTTTTTATTTATTCGCGGGGGGTCCACGTGCGCGAACGCGGCCATTTCGCTAATGTCGTTTTGATGTCCCGAAGCCTAGGGCCACTTTTGACTTGTCGTGGTTTTCGCACTTTTTTTGTATTGCGTATTTTATTTTTGTTATCTATTATTGAAGATTTTTTTTTATATATTTGGAATCTTTATTATATGAGGGGTTCGGCAGAAAATAAAGCTTAGCGACATTTGTCACTTTAGGAGATATTAAGAAAAACAGTTTACATGTAAATTTAGATGCAAATATAACTAGGAGTGACCCGATATATTGCTGTTATCTTTCGAGAGAATGTGGAATTATTTATTAATTTTCGTAGTAACAGTACTCATTTTTGTAGTAAATAAAAAAAAACTTAATTTTGTAATTTTGACGCTTAGTCTTATTTTCTGCCGAACTCCTCATATGTTGTTTATATTTAATTTTTGTCGATTGTATTAGTTTTGTTTAATTAACCATTGTTTCGTCGATCGCTGAAGTAAAGTAACCAGTCATATGGTTTGTAAATGGACGCAAATTTGATTTAAGACCATTTGGGATTTTTATTACTATAAATACACCCAATCTTCTTTTTTATAAGGGACACGTTCCAGAGATTACCGTGTGAAAAAAATATTTGGTGACCATATAAAAATTGGAGATAAGTTCCATCAGTATATTTGGATAGAACTTCTATTCAAATGTACTTTATAAAAAAAAGTTTAATGTGAAAAATTTCTCCTTATAAAATCTTCGATGTTTTTTATTTAATAACGTACATAAAATTATAATAGCATACTAGTCTACATCGTATCTTACCATTATGACACAATAATGCATTTATTTTTATACCATGTTAATATGAAAGGATGGTGTAAAAAAATAATCGACTCTTCTTCCTTTAGCCATGTTATTTCTGAACCGTGTAAAAGAAGGATTCGGTGAATTTTTTTTATCAATACGTAGAAAATATTCTGAAATTTCGATGAATTATAAAAAGGTTTCATTCTGTAATGAACGTTGTATAAGATTCTTATTATGATACAAAGATCATTATACAACAAAGCTTTTTCAATATAATTGGAATTTCGGGAAATTTTTTTATAAAATACGACTTCCAAAGAATTTAATTTTCAAAATCATTCTTCTTCAAATAACATCACAGTTACACCGATTTATTGTCAACATCAAATGTCACTCAACCTCCATATAAACCAATACATCCAAAAAGACTACACCCTCAATAATTCCACATAAAACGAAGTACACATTACAAATTTCGCACTCTCGACCCCACCCACGTATTACTATACACTTTGAGCATACGTTATTCAACACCGCGACAATTTTCCGACGCGTCGAGCTTTTCCTTGTTCGCGCACGTAACCGGATCTCTCGCGTTCGTTGCCACTTCCTGGTTCTGGAAATCGGGAATGCCTCGCATGTTTCGTTGGTGCCTATTAATAGCACTTTGTCGGATGTTCAGAAGCGTTCCGTTGCATGTCCGCAACTTCGGTGGTAGTTTTGAGCGTTGCGGTGCGACAGAAGTGGTTGCGGTGGTGTGTTCGAGGCTTTCAAGTGCATCCCATTTGTTGGTTGTCTTTGACGTGTTGTCGGTTGGATTGTTCAATTTGATGATGCGTATAATGTTCGATAATTGATTTATATTATATTTCGATGTGGAGGGAAACAGAATGCACAGAGAACGTATGGAACGATTTCGGTTCGGTTGTATTTCGTTTTGAGTACTAGAGATGTTTGTATATAGAGATGAGTTTTATAAAAGTTTTGTGAATACATAGGTTTTCGGATAATTTGAAAGTACATTGTTTATTTAATATTTAAAAGAAAAGGGTTTAAAATATATATGACCACAGTGCGCACGATGGCTAGAAAAAAAAATCGAATATTTAGAGAACATGGTATATTTTTTTAAAATTTCGACAAAGGTCATTCCGTTTGGCAAGTAAATAATGAAAAACTTGACAGTTCGCAATTTAAATATTCATGATGATGGATCGGTTCAGTTTTTCAAGGTCAATCGGGGCATTGATTGGAAATTGGTAATGTGCTTGTGTATACGGCTGAAAAGCTTTCTGGGGAAAAAAGTTATTTTTTTCGTTTGCTGTCAGCGAAAATATTTTTCAAGTTAATGAAAGCTTCGATCTGAAAATATATTCTACAATGTATACGGAAAAAAAGATTCGTGTATTTCGCTCTACGAATAATGTAAGTACAGCCATTGGCGTTTTCTATTCAATGAGGAATATTTGCGCGTGTTATAGATACTTGTTTGTTGTGTGTTAAATCTTTTCAATTCAAGAAATGTGTATTTACAAAAATTCCGAATGAGAAGCTTTAGAAAAACTACATTTTTACATGAAAAATATAGCCCTTTCAAAGGATTATTTTGAGGGACGTTTTTGTTATACGTTTCATTTTTGCATTCACTTATATTTTTCAAAAATTAATAATGAGGATGATTTAGTTACCTTGAACTTATGTAACTTATATATTTTATTACGAAAAAAAGGTATTTTACATGTGTTCTAAATACAAAATACGATAGGACTATTTATCATAAAAATTCACTCGAACATGAAAGCTTTAGAACAGATACGACAATACCATCCATTAATTACACGTTTCCTTAAACAAAACAACATATAATCATTATCAATTTTCAATATACACTAAAAATACGATTTTTCCGTATTCGCTTCATATTAAAAATCATCGATCAAAAAACCCCACAAAACCACGAACTTATTAACATAGATCTGATATCCAAAAAAAACTTCCCCACTTAGAACATATTTCCAACATAACTACACACCATTCAAATTCCAAACCCCGACTAACGACCGTACACAAACCTCCCATCATACCGAACTTTCATTGTCGCATTTTTTTCGCAACCCCATAAAAGCGGCATGCCACCAAGAAGCCACCAAGGTCTTCTTTGACAGAATGGGGTCTCGTTGAGGAGGGTCCGATATCTGGGGCGGTCTGGGTCGAACGTGAGCATCATCGTCGTCATCGTCATCGTCTCGGTTGACAAATTGGTCCCCGGAGTAGTTCCGTGACCGGCGTTAATTGGACAGAGTCGGTGCCATTAATCGCCGACGTTGTTATTAAATTTTGATTGAGGTTGCCGCTTCCGAGTCGCGGTTTGAAGGGAAGCTTAATGTCGGGGGGAGCGTGTGCTTTGTTTGGGAATCGGTTTTGAAATTTGCAATGGTGACTTGTTTTTGATCTTTTTGATTCGTGTCATTCGCGTCTGAATATATAATGTGCCAAAAGGTACGATATATATGTGGTGTATTCAACGCCAAATCGATTTTGATAATCTAATTTATTTAGTTGATTCGAAAGTATATTTTTTTTGTGTACATAAGTTTATGGTGTAGAGGCAGGGGTAGCAACAAGTCGATTGAAAATAGTACGTTTTATCTAATTCTTAATCTTAGAGTTTTTTATTATACGTACGCTAATTTAATGCTGATATATTGTAATATGGAGTTATCGATAAATATAATATGTAAACCAGTACTATAATATTTTCAATTTCATAGTATTTATTAAAAGTAAATACGGAGCTTAGTTTATTATTCGCATTCACAAAGCTCGTAGTAAAGTTTCCATTGACAATATACGAGTTTTTCGAAATTTCTCACACAAAAGAAAATAACGTCGCATGTTCGTTATGACTAAGAGTGTCGGCTCTGCAATATTTCATACCATTTTACATACGAGCAACCCTAGATTTCAATAAGATCAAATTATATGAGTCGCACATATTCATGAACGAAAAGCTCTTTTCAATTCGAACAATAAAGAACTCCATTACGTGAAAAATCCTAAAATTAATATAATATCTTCGAATATAAATCAAGCAGATACACGTAACATTTACGAGTAATATGCTCACGATAAAATCAGCCGTTAATGTATGACAAAATACGAGCCACATATACATCATTGATAATTCCACACTCTAATATTGTAGCAGCAAAATTAAGACCATTATCAAACACACACATTCGTGTACTAAATTGGCCTGCGACACAAAGCCCGACGACCTCAATCCTTTCCGTACACAACAGTTAACACACGCATTTTCCACACACGAAATAAAAAATGATTCAATGGAATATCGAGGACACGAAACGGGGCACTACCCTATTTCCCACATTCACTAACCCACACAATATACGTTTCCATCAACTTCGGCACTCTTCTTAGGCGTGTCTCGCGTGCTTCGACCGGCAAAGGGTTGGCGTGACGAAGAGAACCGCAATTTTTTCCATTTTATTTTTTCGATCGGGGAAGAGCGGCCCCGATCTGATATGGAAAATTGTGGCCAAATTACAGGGTCTTGTCGTGGGAGGGCAGCGAGATTCGCGGTTCTTCGGCGGACATAAATCTTATTTTTCGGCTCGGCTGGAGGGAGAAAAAACGTCGGAATTTTTTAACCTTTCGCGTATGGATAAATGTGCGGAACGGGGTGTATTTATATGTGGAGGGGCTTTTTTTTTCACTTGACGGATGCCGGGAACCCGTCTTAACGAACGTATTGTGGCGAGTGTGGAAAATTCGAGTGAAAAAAGTTTGATCACATCTGAAAAATTTACGCGGCGATCTCACGACGTCTTTTTCGGGAATTTGTGCGAAGTTTTCGAAGTTGGAGCGAATTAATGATGCATTGTGTTTGTTTGCTTTTCCGAACGATGTTCAGTCGTTAGATAAATTTAATAATTTTGAAAATGATTTTTGATTTATATAACGTATCCAATCATAAACTCAATTTTGGCAAATAAATATTTGTTGAAATTTTTCATCCATAAACTTTCATTATTTGCTATTTTATAAAGTTATTTTTCTGTACGCGTAACCGAAACATAACATAGTTAATCCAATATAAATAAATTATCACTACGAATTTCACACTCTGAATTTGATTACGCATAAATATTCAAACAAGCACAATATAGTCAGGATTAAAATTTCGTCTGAAAACTTTCGTCTGAGCCACAGTTTTATGCGAATTTAATCATTGTGTCCATAGTCGGATTAAAGCGAGCTAATCCTCGAAAAAGTTCGATGGAACATTTACGTTAATATTTTCGTCTTGACCGTTCGTCCTTCGAAATTAATTACGTGTACGTTTACGCTTGTCCTCTAGGGATCAGTCCCGCGAACGGGAGCGGTGCGTGTATGCAATATGAGCTTTATATAAATTGATTGTCGTAACTTAATTAGACTTGATACGTGACGAGCATACGTGTCAGGAAATTCGTTCCGTAAGTATAAGCCTTTTATAATACGAATTAATCGTATAAATAATTCATATGTATACGCACAATGCATGGAAAGTTCAGCTTTCGTTTGAGATTTTCGATTTCCGCAAAACAACTTTCTCCACATTAGATGAATTTTTAAATTGGAGTTTTGGTGTGTTATATTCTAAATATTTTTCTGACTCGTCCGTGATATTTATATTGTATGGACTCTAGAGTTCTTTTCACACACAAAAGTGTGGCTGGGCCCGAACTGATTGAATATTCATCGGGGAAAAAAGTTTTTCCAGACTCGTCTACTACGCTGAAAATGTCTGAAAACTCATTAATAAGTGGTATTACGAAACTCTCCAAAGTCCGCTCTCGAATTTTCAACATTTTTTAAGAGAACAATTCAAAAGATCAACAGGAATTGTTAATATATTACATAAACATCATCCTTTTTTTTATTTGTGTTTTTTTATTTATCGTCTCGGCACATTGAAAATTGCATGAAAAACAAAACGTGAACGAAAAGTGTAGAGGGAAACCTTTTTATTATGGGGTTGTGCGGAAAAGTTATATATCAATTACTCTGCGGGTATCATCAATCAATTGTTATTTAGGTGGCCTGTGTAAAGAAAAATAGAGATGGATCGTCTGACAAAGCGTATGTTTTCAGAATAAGACGGTCGCAATTGGAAAGTGGCTGAAAATTTATTTTTCATCTACGCACTTGTATGTGAAAGTGTCGTTTCTGCGATGACCAGTTCGTGGGAGAGACGTCAAGGGTTTGTGTATGATACGAAAATAAATGAATTTGGCAAGTGAGTTTGATATTTGTATCGAATTATTTATTTTTTTTAATTCCGTTTTTATATTCGAATACAATAACATTTATCTTCCGAAGTAATTTTGCAGAAAGTTTTTTATTTATAAAAACATTTATTTTTATTTTTATTTGGAAATGGGTCGTTTTTTAAATTAAATTTGAATATACAGATTTTTTATTTAAATTGAGAAAATCTATTATATTCACAAGGCAAGCTCATTATATAATAAAAAATATTAAAAATAACTCAATATGTTTATATGAAAATTTAACGATCATCGTATAAATTTTCCTGTAACTGATGTGTATTTTGTTTCATCGGAATATTTATTAATAGAAAGGATCCAAACATATTTTCTACAAAATATAAGAATATTTATATATGAATTATTTGTAAATATTTCAGCAATGTTATATGATACAAAGCGCGCGTGTGCTATTGCGATTACGTGTTCGTTCGCGCGAAACAAAAGCCCCTTTGTTCTCGCTAGCGAAAATCTATTAATTTATTTTCATCGGACAGTGAAATTAAGTAAACGATCGGAATTTGATTAAGTGATCATAAATAACCCAAACAAGACGTGAGTAATGCTAGAATATTGCCAAACGTCGAAATATTCACAACTCGGTTAATACGTTCTGGGAATTAGGGAAATGCACAGCGTTTGAGAACACACCACAAATGAAAGAATCTCTCTATTTCTTTGACATACTAGAAATTTTGAACCTAAACTCAAATTTATATAATAAATTGATTATATATCAAAACGATCAAAGTATACATCGACCAAACGTCCATACATAAAACGTGCCTCCAATCGAAAATTTATCAACAAACATCCTATTTATATACTGAAACAACTCAAAAATAACATATTCATATACACCAAGATTATATTTTTGATACTGGCATACACTTACAAAGGTACGTACCTTGTTAATCGTCTGAGGGGCGTCTCGCAACGACATGTTCGACATCGGCCCTTAATCTCCTCTCTGCGTGATTTGCATTCGCCCGTTCCTCCCGAGAAGCCTCCCACGCACACATCGGCATACGGACTAGTATGGGTCGAAGGAAAAAATCGAATTTATTTCCTGCGGTCCAATTTATCCAAGGCACATCCAATTTATCCGAAGGAACAAGAGGGAGAGTCGATGGGAACGGTCGCGTCGTATCTGTCGTATACGAGAATCGTTATAGTTTGCCCCTAGCTCATATCGCTTTGGACCTCTGTGTTGTATAGGGGTTGATGTGGTTTTTTTTTGTATCGTGCTTTTTTTTCGAGATGAATTTTTAAGATATAGACATGGTTTGCGGCAGTTTTCGGTTATCATTTTTTCGATACGGTCCTAGAGATAATTAAATACTAGTTTTTATTAGGAACGATAAAATATGTAGGATACAGATTGAAATATATATTATACATCAATTTAGTTACTTGTACCTACGTCTCGCTTGTTTGTGTAAATTAATTTAATTTAATTGTTCTTGTGGTGCATTTGCGAATCAAACTACAATACAATATACATACTGAAACTAAATAATTATTTTATTGTTATATCAAAACAAGTATGTAGGCCCGATGTTAATAACATCGGCTGTGGTTTTGGTAAGAAAAGGAAAACGATGAAATGTGAAAACCCGATTGTGTGAACTCGAAATGTGTACTTGATTTGAATATTTAATATTTAATAAATAAAACCAATTCATTTGTTATTGACACAATTACGACATATAGGCGAAGCCAGAGGCAGTAGTTAATCATCATCATCATCACCATCATAGAAAAAAACAAAAAAAGTCGCGAGCGTCATCGACATAGACTGACACACAGACAGACACACAGACAGACACACAGAAATCCGCTATTATATATAGGGGATAAATAAAATTTTCTTAAACATTCAAATGATCGTTATGATAAAAATAAAAATTCGGCAAAAACTTTTTATAAATTTCAATTATCCTGCATATACGAAATGTGTGATTTTGATTTGTTCAAGCATCAAAATACAAATCTCATTATAACAAGAATATGGGCACTTAAACGGGACTCGCGCAAAAGCATACACAAAGCCCGTGAAAAAAGTAAATTTATATATTTATAAAAAATAAAATAAGCGCGAAAAAAAGCGAAGAACGGCCTCGTTAATCTTCATTTTCGGCGAAAAGTTAAGCGCGTTAAAATTGGCAGATTTAGACGATCGAAAAGTTTCAGAAGCCGCATAGTCGTCGTGCAGATAGAGAGAGTGGGATTCATAAAACGAAATTAGCGGGCGTTAAACTTCCGATCTCGTTAACTCGCGATTACGGATGGTCGCATATAAAATTTAACGCTTCTTTCCGTCTCCTTGCCGGCGTAGATCTTTTTCGATTTGGTTGTAAAAAAAGCTGGGAAACGGCGGGAAAAAAGAATTTTCGCCGATGTCGACGTCGGCTATAAATTTGTCGATTCTGGGCATATTCAATATAATTTGTGTAGAATTAAAAGTGTCGATGTTTTTTTTTTGTAGGTGTGTGTTGCTGAGTAATTTTCTAAAGAAAAACCTACGCATTATTGTGTCGATATTGATGTATTCAAGTCAGTATGGTTTTTGTCGGATATTTTTCGTATCTTTTTGAATAAATGAATTCAAAGTGTCGTTTTTTCGCCTCCCTTGTGACGCGATATCTTAAAATACTTCTATAAGTAGTTTCTTTTTTGGATGAATATAAATAAGTTGGATGAAAGTGAGATGACGATCATAGAATTTTTTCAGATTATTTCGATTATAATGGTTTTGTCACAGGTATCATTTTCATTCATATCTAAGAATATAACGTTGATAAAAACTATTTTTATCAAAAAAAAAATCTCTCGTATAAATAAAAATATTTTAATATAAGACCATTAGCAAAAATAATTTGACGCATCTTGCTAAAACATATTTTAGAGCGATGTAGTGAAAGCCATCTTTTAATTGGCATCGATGTTAAAAGGGTTAAATTAAGTAGACGGTGTAAGATGAATATTGAATGTGGGCCTCGTATATTGCTTACGTGTGCATTAAATATATTTAAAATTTATGGCATAAATTTTCGAGCGAGGCTTTTAACGATTTTACATAGCGTTGTAAAATATAATGTGTATAAAAAAAATTCGAGAAAGTCGCATTTTGAAGTTGTGACGAAGGCCGCCTTTGCACAAATATAATCCTTCAGCTATAGAATACGTATTACTATTTAAGCGAAGTTTTGCAATATTAAAATATAAGAAAATATGTTATACGTATAAATATATTTCGTAATATTTTCACTGTATTTATTTTTCATTATGCTTGCGCGGGGTGCGGCCGCCAAAGCCCTTAATCCGACTGACATGTCGGCTAAATTAGAAATCTCCAACGAACACACACCAGATATGTTCACGTAATTCACGCACGAAACTAGTGTGAATTTCGCTCAAATTTCATAATTAATCATATTTGTGAGATAAAAATATAAAATATGAGTCCATCCACAAGTAAAAGGGTAAAAGAAAAACTGTCGAGACTATAAAGAGTCAAAATTTCGTATCCATTTTGATTCAATTTTTTTTTTGATAGAATATATAAATATATGATATATTGCAGCTTAACATGAATTCGTAGATAGTTTGAATAAATTTAATATCGCCATTTTATATACATTGATAGTTTGAGCACGCATTATTTATAAATATTGCGTGCCAAATCAAAATCATAACTCAAACACCTTCTGCCATGCATGACAATTTAATCGCGTATCGTTTTGAATATCAGATTATTTCCAAATAGATTTACATTTTTTTCGCAACGAAATATAAAGAAAATAACATTTTATAAAAGGTAGATACTTATGTTATGCACGTAACAGAATAGCGGTTGTCTTTGGCGGACTCGTTTAGGTCTTTTCAAAACAAAGAAAACCACGGTCGTTTAAGGTTTTTACTGCGGCACGAAACCGTCAACTCGCATACTAGAATGCTATGAAAATTCGATTTTGAATAGTTTTCATACGTCTCCGAGGAAATTCCGATTTGTCTATGTGTGTGCAGGCATACTGTCGTGCATCCGTCGTTCCGCGGAAATTCTCCGTGTATTTTATATCCTAGAGGCAATAAATATCTACGTGATAAATGATATGGATCCGTAACGTACGGTGTGCACAACACGAGCTGCTAACACGAATGTAACGACGTAAAAGAACTCGTCGTTTTGTTGTTCCTTCGGCTTTTGAAAGTGCTTCTCTTTTCGTTCGATATCAATTAAATTGACGATTCGCTCTTTGAACGAAATATGCGAAAGGACTTTTGAAAGTTCCTGGTTAATGAAAATCAAAGGAAAATGAATTGTCGCTTTGAAATTTCATTAAATTTATTTGGAAAATTTCAGATTCGCCAGACTAATGGATGAAATTAATAAATTTCTGTTTCTTCATAATATATAATGTAAAGATATGATGAAAGTCGATATTTTTATATTTATGATAGAAATATTCTTTATACTAAAATCATCTTTTAATAATTGTTTTAATTTCCAAATTATATGAAATCTGTTCATTTACTGACCACGTTAATATCCATATTCAGCACGTTCGGAATGCAAAATATTGATCCCGACACATATTCGGAAAAATATATTTCAATATAAATTGTGAATCAAAATAATTAATTTTTTACTCAAAAACATCAAAGGGTATGCCTAGAAAAATTAATTTAAAAACCCTCATACGTTTTTTCATTGAATCATTAATTTCCCGGAACTTTCCGAACCGCGCACATTCAGAAACCGGTCATGTAATTTTTATGCTGATTTTCACGAAACTGGGCGGGGTTGGCATACGAAAAAAAAATTAAACAGCGGCAAAACACACGTATACACAACGATCGTTGCGTACGCAAACCGACCGCCGTAAAAAGGCAAACAACCATACAAAACGGACATTCATCAAATTTATCTGATAAGTGGCCGCCCCCTTCGAGCCGGCCCCGAATTAATTATCTAATTCACTTTATTTTTGCTTATCTCGATCGTCGTAAATGCAATGAAACGTGACGGAAATCGGCTTCAATAAAAACTTTGGCGATGTAAAATTTTACGCTCCGCGCGAATTTTACGCCCCCGCACTTTTTTACGGTGGAATTGTAAAAAGCAACGAATGAGTCCGTATTACGTTTTGTTATACGTTTGGTTGTGATGTGTGGTATGGTGTTCGACAGTATGATTAATGCTCGAGCAGAAGTGCAATGGTGGGTTTTTCTCGTTCGGTGAAAATGTTCGAGTCTAGACTGGAAAATGCTTCGTATGAAACGGTGTTGTACTTCTATACATTATTTACTATTCGACTGTATATGAGAGAAATGTATGTTTCTATAGGATTTTCTGGGAAGTTACACTATCTGGAGCAGTGCTGAATAACAATTTTTGGAGCAAAGTTATCAATAATCTGCATAAGACGTATAGTTAAAAAAATATTTAGTTATTAGAGCATATTTAAATTAATTATGAGGACAGTAAAATTGGAAACTATATCTAATATTTTTTTGCATGGTTCCGAAATAACGCGATTCACGAAAGAAGAACAGATTATTTTTTCACATGGTTTTTCACTCAAACACGGTATAAAAATAAAATAAAAGCATTATTATCCCACAGTGGTAAAATTTAGTGCAAGCCAGTGTACTGTTATAATTATATGTATGTATTTAAGTTATTAAATAAACATTTTCGATGTTTTTCGATGATTTCACACGACGAAATTTTTTCATGTCACATTTTTTATAAATTAAATTTGGATGGAAGTTCAGTCCAATCGAACTTATTTCCCAATTTTTATATAGTTACCATATGTTTTTTTACACAGTAGTCTTTAGAACCTATCCTCCGTGTAAAAAGAGGATTGGGTGTAAATATAATAAAGTATTCAATCAAATTAAAATTTTTATTAACCCTACAAATAAAATTGTATTCATTTCTATAAATAGAATTTTTCGAATTGAAATAAAACACTCAACAGACCGTGCGTTTTCCATCAAAATTAAAACGCAAACTTTCACATGGCGAAATATTTTCAAATACATACATATAAAAAAACTAAAACCAAACGATTCTATTTCCAACGACGCAGCGTTTTCCCGTCTTTTCCCTTGCACCCTTTTTTCTATTTTCAGCCCGATACTACCCGGTCTAATTATCCTTGTTAGACCCGTTCGAACAATTAGGTATCGAATTAATGCCAGGCCCCGTTTCAGTCCAGCATGCTAACGTAACGTTCCTACGATAATAATTGCACGTGAAGAGTAGTACGGCCCTAAGGGCGAGCACAGAAGTTATGAATATTTGACGCCGTTTGACGTTGTTAGCGTGGGGCACGCGCTAACCGTTCCTATAATTAAACTCGTTCGGGATATGGAGTTTGTTTGTGTTTAATTTTAGTGCGATCTTGATTAAAAAATAATTTCGGATAAGTTTCGGTGTTGGGTTTTGAATGTTTTTATTAGCTTTGTTGCGGGCTGATTGCGATTCGGGTGGATACGCTTTTTTTGTGTGTGTGGTTTCGGTTGAGTTAAATGCTGTGTTTTATATAACGAGTCAATTATGTCATTAGTATGGTGATTTATAAGAGCTTAGAAATAAATCGAATTCGGTTATTTTAAATTTTTTATGAAAAGTTTTGAGAACTTTGAAAAATAAATACGATATAATGTTAGTTTATTTTGAAATAGTAGTAATTTTGATGAATTTGTTGTTTGTTATAATTATTTTTTTTTAGAAGAATTACTAATGTTTTCTTTTAAAAATTTTCGTAAGAAATATCTACAAATTTTTCCATGTTTAAATTTTATTATATTCATAAAATTTTAAGTATTCTCAAATCAGCATATGAAAAATCGATAAATAAATAAGTCGATTACTAAATTGTTTACAGATTTTATAATAATTAATTTTATAAACATGAAAAAAATCACAATTTTGAACTGAATTTTTTTACTATATAGATAATTTATAAAATAATGTAAAACTTTATATTAAAAACAACCATTCCCAACTGAAAAACGAGCCCGAATTTTTCACGACAAGCTAGATCCAAGAACGTTCTCTTCGAGATAACGGATTAATCCCAACATCGCACATAAATAATCCTCGCATAATTTTCATTTTTTTTTATTTACACCCACACAATAACCAACTTTTTCGAAAAAACTGCGATAAGCTTCAAGAACGTTTTGATTTAAATGCAAAGCGACGGCAATAACGCCACCAGAAAATATGAAAAAGAATCCTCGCTGCATTACAAGGGTTGAAGCGAAAATCGGGAAGAATAACGGCCCGGTTTCGGCCACTTGATTTATCGCACGTGCCAAACTAGGGACGGGCCTAGATGGGCCCAGTCCATGCCACGGAGGCCCAAATTACTCCAGAGCCGTTACTTAGCGGGCTTCTAATGGGATGCAAGTCGGCCCAGGGTTAATATTGTATAAGCAAAATGGTAGGATCGTTTCGTCGGTAGTTTTCCTCGTTATGTCCTCGCGAATTGTGTATGAGTTCAAAGGTTGTTGTTTAGTTTTTCCGTTTCGTTTAGTTTCGGGTAAGTTTCGCCCGCGTGAAAATTTGATTCCGACTAAGTTAAAATGAGCGTGTCTGAGAAATGTGAATTTGTTGTGTGCTTTTTGGGTCGAGGTGTTTGGCAATGATGAATGTTTTGTGGTATGGATTTTTTATCGGTTCGATTATATTTTATATTAAAATTGTTCGATGCATTGTGTTTGTAATGAATTTTCTTTGCATGTGATATTTGATACGTTTTATGGATTCATTCGTTCAATAAACTTTCATTAATATGAAAATGTGAAAATATTTTGTATCGTTGTATTTCACATGTATCGAACATAAAAACTTAAAATGAATCAACTTAATACAAAGGTCGTATATATAAAAAAACAAGCATTGTATAATATTTTTACATACGAAAAAAAAAATTCGAAACGATCTGATTATTTTGAAATTAGCTCGTTCCAAATTTACAGCTATTGCCGTTTTATCACTTAATCATTTACACATTTCCTATTTTTAGCACTTCATGAAACAAGCGATAGATCTCATCACATTCACAATTCATAAACACCAATAAACAACAATCTTTCCAAAAAGCACATTATATAATTTCAAATCACACTCACCAAAAACGACCGCCTCAAAATACACTAAAAAAAAAACCTCATACGAATCCAAACACTTCAGCAATTTTGTTTTCGCACTACGCGAATTTTCCACGTCGGAAAATCCGCCGATACGCGGGCGAAATAATAAGAAAATAAAAAGGCACTCATTTTATATAGTTCCTTGCCGTTTCCTGCCTCAAATTGTGTATCCATGGTGTTCCAGAGAAAAGACAGAAACATGACGTGTATAAATGGCTGAGCGGGAACCTTTTGTCTACGTGGGCCGAGTCCGCTTTTAAAACGCTACGGACAGACAGTTGAAAGAAAAAGAGTTATATTCAATGGTCACAGGAGCGCAATGATTTATGTTCACTTATAAACCGTTTGCTGGTTCGTTTCCGTTTCCTTGTGACGTCAGAGGGGCTAAATTCGAAGTTGAGTGTCTTAGATGGTGGTCATGGAGGATCGTTTGGGATCGGTGAGGTTCTGATTGATGGGATGTGTTCCGATGGTGTTGAAAATCGAACGTGTTAGATGGAGTGTATGGTTAATTTGGTCAATGGTTTTTATTGGAAAATTATCCATCAAATATTTTTGGTATATTTAAATTCAAAGATGTATAGTTTTTTTTTATTTTCTATTCAATCAATTCAGGTGGAATTTACAATTATTGCTTTATATTCCAATAATTGAGTTTCAAACTATAAGCAAATGTTTATGCAAAATACCCTTTGTCGTATTTTGATTCGATTTCAACTCGAATTGCTATTTATTGATTATAAATTATTTGAAATTTCCAAGACTGAAAGTATTTGTTATATTGTATTATATTGAATATAAATTATTCCACGAAGACCATTTAAGTTAAGCTATTAAATGTAGCGTTGATCGTTTTTAGAGAAATTTCAATACAATATTATAATTCTCGAAATATAGTTGAAGCTTTGTTAATGAGAAATTTCGGATAATTATTTTATAGCGACGAAATTAAATGTGTCAAACGCATTTTGTGAGAAAGGCCAAATTTTCAATTTAATATAATACATAATTTATAAATTATGTATATATTTTAAGCAATACTATGATATGAGCATGGCGAGAGCTCAAGCTTAGAAATAAATCATGGACGACGCTTTTGTGTCATAATAACATGGTGTTAATGGAAAAAAGTACTTAGCGAGCATTTGCGAAAAACATCTGCCCCATAGAGAGTCCAAAACAGGCACCGGCGCGATTTTATCGCAGAACTAAAACATTTTCGATATACTACGAGAGTTGAATATAAAAATTAACATGCTGCGATAAAAGCGCACCTCCGCATAAAGTTTGTTAGTTTAATATTGTATTTTGAAAAACACATTAAAGCTTTCGCGCACGGGGTAGCTTACAATATAACCCACCTGAGGCTTCACAATAAGAAAACTAGCAAATATAAAAGTAGGGCGCGTTTCATGCATTTATTATGCCCACCGTTCAGCCCCTTAATCGAATCAAAAAATGAATGAAAAATAAAAATATTTCCGCTCGGCGAATCTTCGTGCCGATCACGCAAAGGCTGAACAGTAATGAAACGTATAAATCAAAACGGAAAACTCCACGGGTCCAAGAGCTTCTAGTTTCCGATTTTCTTGCATATTTTCGCTTATGGGCAGACCCGGAAAATTGAGCGAGGATTGTTTATGGGTTACGATTTTCCGGGCGGCGGTGCAATTACAAGGACGAGGGAAAGGGACTTTTCATTGCCCCAAATTGGACGTGTGCGAACATAAAATGCAAATAAATACCGTTATGCGATGGAATGAGTTGTTCGTTTTTGAAATTTCACCCAGGCACGCATTTCGGAATTAATCCGTGATTGTAAACGACGGTGCACGTGGAAATGGATTAATCAGTGCATTTCCATGCTGATTTGTTTTTCAATAGACTCAATTTACAATTGGAGTCAAACAAACTAGCTTTACAAATATACATATGAACTAATCAAGTATCGTACTTGATTGAATCAACTTCGGTAATTAATATTGATATTCTTCCATATATACGGTTCGATACTGAATCTTCGGCAAACGAAAATAAATACACTCCCCATAACATATATTATCTTAAGTACGTTAAAAAAAGGGATTCAATAGCGTATATTTCACTTCGCCCAAAAGGATTGCACCTGCGTATATAAGTGAATGAAAGGCGACGGATAAAGACGAAAATCCCCGGATAAATAGACAGACCCGTATAGGACGTGCGTGACAGTCCCATGGGATGTATCCACCCACTTTTCTTTCCATATATATTCAAGGTATATTGAATCAAAAACCGCAATATCTAACGTCAATATTTCAACGTCCAATATTTGTATTTCGTTCATTAACATCGGATACGGATTCGGAATTCATTCGACGACGTTTATTCAGATGGATTTTTCGCATATTTTCTCCATAGAATAATGTGGTTTTTGATCCTAAACTCGCCATACATAAGTGACCGGTCCGTTTGGTATATGGGACGAGGATCGAGTGTGTCTCGAGTAATTTATTATCAGGACGTGAGTCCTCGGAGCCAGCCAGCTGACCACAATTCGGTCTGACGAACAACCGGCGAGAGAGCATTATACAAGCTTGTACAAGCGCGGAAGCCTTTTGACACATCCAGATACGACGTGTTGCCTTTTTAGCAGACGTACCCGAAATATTTATTTGTGTATGAAGTATATTATGTACGGGAGGATAGCTGAGTGCTCGCGTGAGGCAGAGAATGCTTGTCGCTTTTAATTTCATACAGTTTTTCGTTGAATTATATTGCTTTGTTTGTCGCTTTCGAGAGTAATAAAAACAATTATATTTTATAGTGTGTACGAATTTTATGAAAAAAATATTGTTATTATCCCCTATATATAATAGCTAATTTCTGTGTGTCTGTCTGTCTGTCCGTTTGTCCGTCTGTGTATCTGTGTCGATGACACTCGCGACTTAAAAACGACGGGTCGATAGGATTATTTTTTTGCTTCTATAAAATTATTCTTCATGCGTATATGATCTTTATGCGCATACATTTAACGTCTATAATATCATGCGTATGAAAGTGTATCTATTGACTTATGCAATACGTCGATTATTACGCAGTGGAAAAAATATTTGAATCCCCTATACATGTGTATAATCACCGATGATAGATGCTGTGTTTTTTTGTGAGGCTCTCGACTTATCGTTCCAATTTAGCCTACATTCCGTTCAATTGTAACGGCTATAATCGCTACACGAGAACGGCTATAACGCGAGCTCCGAATTTAGTCTTTATGGTCATTATAATAACGG
>JAOXNN020000055.1:5517787-5533400 GCA_028571205.2 Hydropsyche betteni | reverse complement strand
CGGGTAGCCTATATGTCACAAACAAATAACAAACGAACTATTTTGATTTTATTAATTAAATATTAAATATTCAAATCTGGTACATATTTTGGGCTCACACAATTGGGTTTTCACATTTTATTGTTTTCCGTTTCTTAACAAACCCACAGCCTATGTTACTAACATCGGGCCTATATACTATTTAGAATAAGAGTCATTTTGCTTGAAAATATTGATATATCAATATATATTTTTAATAATTGAAAATTTTTTATAATCGATTTCTTTTTTTCCTTATTATGTGTTTCTCTACATAGTATATGAAAAGGTATTCAAGAAAACGAATATCAAAATCATCAAACATCTGACTAATCTTATAAAATTTCCCTCAACATCTAACTCGTACTTTAAATGTACACAAACCATTCATTTTCCACATAAATGAATCAATCACCGATTTAATCATTGGATTTCCAACTTTTTCCAAATACCATCACAAAAACCACATTCAAACAGACAACCCCTAAGTAGCCGACATTAGGACTTCCCACATACGCACTCGCCCACTCGCATTTTTCACAAACCCAATGATTGATGAGGCTTCTCCGCGCCGCGCTGTCGCGTAATTAAGTCGGCCGCGCAAAATATCGAACTTCCTATCGGTATACAAATGCGGTTATAAATCCTTTAGAGGCTCCGCGCCGAAACGCCCCGGGGAAATCTTCAATGGCGTACATATAATTTACTTAGGATGTGGCCATGGGGTGGGTTAGGGGCGAAAGACAAATAGGACTCGCCGCCGGAAGGGCCTTCGCGTTTTCCGCGCGAGCTCACGCACTTGTGAATGTCGATACGTTCGTTGAGTGCAATTCGTCGTTTTGGGCTGTTTTCATCGTGGGTGATTCAATATGGTGTTTTGCGTTGTATGTATTATATTATAGGTCGAACGAATCCGATGCGTCGAATTATTCGTGTACGAATTCGATGTTTTGATTAGGCTTGAAAGCGATATATTGGCGGTTATGATTTCATCACTATATAGTGTCTATGCATGTACGTCGTTTATTATATGATATATGTAGTATATAGGCCCGATGTCAATAACATCGGATGTGGATTTCTTATCCATAAAGACCATATACCAAGGATAATGACCATAAAGACTAAATTCGGAGCTCGCATTATAGCCGTTCTCGTGTAGCGTTTATAGCCGTTATATTTGAACGGTATACAGGCTAAATTGGAACGATAAGTCGAGAGCCTCACAAACAAACACAGACATCCGTCATCGGTGATTATATACATGTATAGGGGATTCAAATATTTTTTCCACTGCGTAATAATCAACGTATTGCATATGTCAATAGAAACAATTTCATACGCATGATATTATAGATGTTAAGTATATGCGCATAAAGATCATATACGCATGAACAATAATTTTATAGAAGCAAAAAAATAATCGTATCGACGCGTCGTTTTAAAGACGCGAGCGTCATCGAACAGACGAACATACAGACGTACACACACACACACACAGAAATCCGCTATTATATATAGGGGATATTCAATATTGTTAAAATCTTGTTTTTTTTTATTAAGATAATAAAATAAAATAATTCGTTATCGAAAGCGTATTAATTTCATAAATCAACGTTCGCGATCACGTCGTGACATCGAATGCGACAAACATTTTTTTGATTAAAGAATTAATATGTTTAATTAAATCGATGCCTTAAATGTATTAAAATGTATAAAATAAAATCTTTATTAAATTATATTTCATATTAATTGAGGTTCTATTTCGTGAAGTTTAAATTGGAAACTGGACCGGACGATAAAGCGACGTATCCGGTCAAACTGTGTGAAAAATTTGCATTACACTCTCGACCCTTTTCGACGCATCCCTTCGAATTAGTTTTTAATTAACCGCACGTTACGGATCAAATCCAATTTAAACTCACATTAAAGGATCGAATTCGTTTGAAAAAAAATTACAAAGAAGAATCGTATAGTCAATATATGGCATATTAAACTGAACATTTTTTTGAATATTGTTCAACCGTAAATGAGTTATAGAAAAAATCCAAATGTCAAATATTTGATTTGATATCCTTTTTATTTTTTATAAGTAATAACTTACATTTATATTTAATATATTTAAATTTATATAGGAAAATTAAATTTGTATAATACTCGTTTGAAATAATAGTAAAGTTTCTCAAGTTTAAATAAACTTTCCATTCTATTGAAATCGAAATGGATTCCCAAAAGCGTCCAGAATAAACAAATAAACAAAACTAAATACGAATAAATAATAAATTCGAATTGGAATACGCAGTTGCGTAGCGATGACTATGTAATTGACCCAATATATTACTGAGTTTCGGGTCAGCAGAATAGGGTTGTCAAGCGAACGGGAAATGAGCCGCGTAATTTACACACCAACCCTATAAAATACTATGGCTTGAATTATTTTGTAACTATACTTGTGCCATCAAAACGAGGTCAGCAAGAGTTTGAGGTGGGCGATAAAAAATTGCCCCGATTTCGGGCCTCGATGCAAATTTTTCCGGCTTTATGTGTACGCGGTCCTTCGCGTGGGCGGTTCGTCCTTTTTTATTATTTCGATGTGTATTTTTCCGTGTCGATATTGTAACAGGAACCCGATGTTGCGTACATCGCTTTGTTTCCTCATATCGCTATTACAAACGTCCACCATTTACTCGGTCATAAAACACCATTTGTTCACTGACAGTACGCTCATTCGATATGTGATGATCTATCTGTCAATAGATGAAAATTGATTATAATACACATTTTTTGAAAATTATTTGAAAAACTGATCATTTTATATTATGAAAATCATTAATGCCATTGTCAAAAACGCCTGTATTGTCTTTCAAATAACACGTATTGGCCACACGTGTACGTTTCTACGGCAACAACCTCCACGGAAAGGCACGCGCGAAATCAAAGGTCCTTGAGATGAGGTCGATTTGCGAACCCGAAGGAGCCAAAACCGTCAGGATGGGACCAAAATTTGGCGGAAATTCGTTCGAACAGGCTATTTTGCATGCGGATACCGCAAGCGCCGCAATTAGGCGCTAATCTGATTAGGCCAATTGTGGCCGGTTGACGCGGCCCAACCCGACAGTATGCACGTGAATAAATTTGTTCAATTAATCCTTGACTTGTGCGATTTCGGATCGTGGAAAGAATTTGGAGGTCTGTTGATGTGCGGTGGTTTTTGTGTTTGACTGTTTTGGCTATTTGTTGAATAAATTCATGTGCGTAAGGGATGAAGAAAATTTTGGTATTTGAAGTTAGATGTATATGTTTAATCTAAAAGGTTTTTCTATATGTTACGTAATATCGAAAAAATTTTGATGTCGAAATATGTGTATCAATTACGTTCTTTCATTCATTTCGTTATGAGCCATTCAATTTCTTTTGCGCAATTTGCTTTTTTTAAAAAGTAAAAAGTATTACAATGACCTTAAGGTTGCGAATTTTTTACCCCTGTGATATGTTTCGTAGAAATTCTTTTTCATTTCATAATAGAATGAAACTTCATAGTTTCTTGTGAAATATTATATTATAATATAATATTTCAACCGAAATGATTCAGTAAGCGTATAAATAGATAAATTCATTCATTATATAATTCGTTACACGAGAGAAATTATATCGATATTCTAAGAATACGGAGTCTTACGTATTATCAAATTATCCAATCTGCAACACAACACTTGACACTCAATCCTGTAATCTGACACACCTTTGATCGAAAACCAAATAACGTCCACATTAAATCATCCAACAACCCCATCTCCCTTGACACTTAATCCCCAGCCCTTTCAGCACCGACCCACCATAAAACTCCACCATCACTGGCCATCGTCAACCCGCTTTAATCCGACAATTATCCTCGCGCACAGCAGAAGCCGTGTATCAAGAGCAGTGCGACATTAAATAACAGGTGAGCATCTGGCGAACGTAAGAGCGTCTCCGAGGAAGGGGCGAAGGCCCGGGGGGCGCAGCACCCCGAGGGCCCCCCGAGACAATTAGAGCACATCGTCAGATGCACGCCGCCACTTATGCTTGTGCATTCGGCGCATAAAGTGCATTCGGCATCGTTTCGTTGTTAAGCTTAGCGTCGTTTGGTTCCGCTAACCTTTGGTAAATGTGTGCTGTTTTGTTGTACGAGTTCCAATGATGAATGTTGAAGTTGTGGGAATGTGGATGTTTTTAAAAATATAATAACTGATGTGCAGTTTTTCCAGTATGATCTATCGCGAGAAATTATCAACCGCAACCACGTACTTCTCTTTGTTTAATTGATTCATCATTTATCCGTTTTTTTCCCTGTTTTCTCTTATAACTAGGAACGTCATATTTATTGTAGTTTTCATTTACCGGTTATATGGTATTTTTTTATTAATTACCATTAAATTAAATTTTACATACAAAACGGAAAAAAATAACGGAAAACCGTGAAAACAAAAATAATTTACCAAAAAAACTACATTTTTCAAAAAAATAAAAACGCACACCTACAAAAACAAGTTTTTCCAAAAAATATTTTCTAAAAAAAATAACAGCACTTCAAAAATATTAGAAACACAATTTTATTTAATTGCCGGTAAATTACTGAACTGTTATTTAAGTCATTATCTGTACACTGTTTACCGGTAATGACATCCTACTTATAACTTTAATACTACTATTGTATAGTATAAATATATTATTTCATCTATACATATACTATTTCAGTAATTCATTTTATCATTTATCATCTATACTTTTCGCCGATTAATTAAATACATAAAAAAATAAAAGAAGCTTAGTTTCCCTGAATTATTCAGGGAAACCGTTACCAACAATTGCTTGAATTTAGATTAATTTGTCTTCTTAATTACTTTTTCCCCTTTTTATTATTATAGAAAACTTTCAACTATACTACAACAAATTTATTCAATCAAAGTCTACATATGATGATTTCTAGCCAACAAAATACATTCCAGTTAATCGTTATAGCACGATACTGAAAATATCTTTGAATTTGAATGATAATAAAGGTAAACGAAAACAATGGCCATCAACGTTGACCCCAAGCAGTTAATACGACGACGAAAACCTGAGCACAGCCTAGCTTTTAATCATGACCACTTTTGAGCAGTTGGAGCGGTCGTTAGTGCACGATTCGTTACCCGAAACGACACATCAGTTTTAGCGTTCATCTCTCGAAAGTTTCCCTTTGCTACGGGCCGGCTCTCGTTCGCTTAACGACCGGCCGTTAACGCCGTTAATTGCGACGACTCTTCGATCCAAAGGCTTAATTTTATAACATGTCGAGTACGACGGAACGACGCCCTCCACGGCCTCGATTGTTTCAAACGACGCCCTCACTTGTTGGATGTCGAGTGCTATTCGGATTTCGAATTCATATCGTTTTCATAGCCTTTTTATCATTATTCGTAATCGCTGTGTATAAAATAAATTTTCGGGCACTATACAATATGTATTTTAAATAATTAATATAGAATCTGATGTGATATTTCGTGTGAGTTTTTCTTGTTAGCGGCCCACTTTATGTCCAGTCTCGCTCGCGTTGGATTATTAATATTTAGCGATATTCTAAAAAAAGTGGAAAAAATGGTAGAGTAGATGGGTTTTTATGCGAGTTTCGGTCGTTTCGCAATTTCGGCATCGTCATCATCGCCGTCATTATCATCAGACTCGCCCGCCGATGGCGCTATTAGGCGAATCGAGCGAATTTCCCGAGCGATACGAAAATTCGCCATAATTTTCCAGGTAAAAGAAAAACAAAAAAAAAATCTCAATACATTAAAAAAAAATTTCATATTTGTAAATATATTCATATTTAATTATATAAATGATAAAATATATTTTACACGCATATATTATATTATGCAATCATAAGATTATATTTTTACGTAAACGAAAATATACAAATTAAAAATATATAAGTCTATCGTTCTGAAGAAAAGAGCTACGCAAAATTAGATCTGACTTTACGGAAAAGAGGTAAAAGAGTATTTTAAACAAAATAAAAAAAATAATAATGAAAAATGGAATTAGAGGCGAGCCGAATTAAGTCCGCTTTGAGTTTCGCGTTTAAGAAGTTACCGTTCGGTGTTGCATTTTAATTTTCGCGACGCCTCCGCGCGAAAGGGTCAAATTACCTCGAAAAGGATAAACAAGAAGAAAGGACGTCCAATTTCGAGCCTCGTCCTAACGAGATTGTAAATTATTGAGGGAAAAATGAACCTGGGTTTAAGTCCGTGTCGTGCTTGCGACCGTTTTAGGTAAATTCGAACGACGTCTTACGTTTCACGTAGGCGAAATGTTTCAGGTTGTAATTGAATTGGTTCCGTTCCGAAAGTTACTTTTATTGATATCGGTTCCTTGTATAAATCCGGACGCTTTCGTGCCAAGTATTTTTATAGTTCGGGAAAATATTCGAATTTACCACGAATCATTTTGTTAATGAACGTTCTTAATAAAATGACATTTAACTTTAGGGCGGCATTTTAAAATAATTTTCTATTTCGGTGAAAACTTAATTAATCACGTTCAAAATGTATTAATTTTAACGAGAATTTGGTTGCTACATGAAAACCCTTTCGACTTATACATCACCGCAAAAAATCCATTTGGGAATCAGTGACATTTATAAACTCAACAGCATCTTCGTATATATTTATTATAACGTTATTTACGCTTGACAAACTCTCCCCTATTTATAAATTTAAAATTTCTTCCTTTCTTACAAAAATACGAAATAAAATAAATTAATACACAAAAGATATATTATACTTCGCAATACAGACTAGTTCATTACGCAAGTTTAAATTATGTCATAAAGCGGCAAAATAATATAATATTATGTAAGCGCATGTAATAGAACAAGGATATTTTTCGGGCCACCTATATCATATTTCACGCGGTTATATTAACGTTTTGATTTATAACTGTCCCATTGTGACGTCAAGTTCTATATTATTAAATTTCACACCATGCAGAGCAGTATTACGTGTTTCGACCGCGAATTTATTACGCATCAGAGCAATTTAATAGTTTACAGTCGAAAAAGTACTCAACCGATATTCGAAACAATCGGATTTCACATCACGAGCTAAAACAGATCAATTTGTCGGTTTTTAGTATGTGTTTAATGTGGACGTCGGTTTAATGCGGTGACTGTTTAATCGAATTAGCGATTGATATCAAAATTTGATGAAAATGCTGAAATTTTAATACCAAATTAGCGGAATAGCCATAATGGATACATGTCCGCTGAAAATGTAATATATTGACATACGCGATGTTTTGAAATTAATTAGTTCGAACATTATTTTGCATTAGGATATATTTGAAAATATATTCACATTTTGGATACGATTTGTATAGAATTTTATAGGATTGTGAAAAAATGGGGGATTTTGAAATCAATTCACGAAATAATGCATAATACTTTTACAAAAATATTTCAATAATTTGTAATATAGTTTTTTTTATAAAATAATCACCCACATGTTGCTGTAAGATAATATAAATAATTTATTTTCTAAATTATTTTAAAGTCTCACATTTTTTTAAAACAACACGATTCGAACTTTTATTCCATGATACAGCTAATACTGCATTTAATTTTATATCCACTGAAACATCACTTTTCGTTAAATATTTCAACCATAATTAAATGCTAGTGAAACACGTCGATGAAAAATAACAAAAAACAAACTTTGCAACACTGACCCAATGTTGAATTGCGAAAACTACTATCCAACGACACACTGTTAAGCGTCGTAAATAAGCTCACAGCGTCGAACGACCGTTCGCCTTCTATCAGAACTAAATTAATTAAGATCGCTCCGTAGACTGGCCGTAGCCTTATTTATACACACCGATATATACGACATCGTACCTCGCCGTGTTGTCACATAAATAAAACGACGATTGAATCTAAAAGCTCGGAGCGGAGAGGCTAATCAAATTAAAAAAAAAATGAACCTAAATAAAATGGCCGCGATCGAGAATCGGACGCGTCGCATTTCGGGCAACGATCCTCGCGCACGAAACGTAATTTCATATTAAGCTTAATTGTTTTATATAATCGCGACGGGGGCAGTTGAGGGCTGAAAGCTCGCATAACGGCCGTGTGTGCCGTAATAAACGTGTCGCGATTTCGTCGTGTCCCGTTTCGTACTTTTCGGCCGTTAAATCGCGCTTTTTTTGGGGGGGGCGGTCGTTAAAAGCGAATTTATCGACGGCCGCGCGACGATCGGCGGAAATTCGTCGGATTTCTTCCTGTGTATGAATTTTGCGATGGTGTTTGGTGTGTGAGTATTTATGGGGAGGTTGTGAAGTGGGCTGTAGAGTTTTCGGATTTAATTATGCGATTTTGCGTGGAAAATATAAGCGATGAACTCACGTTCGCGAGTGAGTTATTACATCGTGTTTGCGAGTTATGTCGTGTTTTAATTTAAACATAAATAACTATCATCACGCACTATCATTTTTTAGTGTAATTTAATATTATGCACTAATTAAAATTAAATCTTATGTTCATATTAGAAGCGTATAATTTAATTAGTTAACTTGTGGTACAATATGTAAAGTGCAGTAACTAAAAGGTTTCTCATTAAGTCGTCTCATATTTTCTATAATAATAACATTTCCGTTTTCAACTAATTACTAGGTTCAAAGTTTGTATAAAATATTTTTTTTTTAATCGTATCTCCTCTAGTTTTAATATTGAAATGAAATTGATCTAGAAAAAAGATTTTTGAATTTAATCTGTGTTTCACACAAGAAACTTGTCCGTACGTGAAAAAAATCTATTAAAACTATACATAATCTTTCATATACGACATAAAGCACTATTTCATAAAAATGATTAGACTAAAAACGTATATTATGCATCAAACCGATCATAATCATACCTTTTACAATAAAATTATATGCAATAAACGATAACATCGCACAAGCCAAACCGGCAACATATCCAACAGCCATTTCCCACCATACAATAAAATACTGACTTTATAGGCCCAGGACCAAAGTCGTTGCCTACGAAACGAACAAATTCGACTACAACAATGTCAAGGACGACCTTTCGTGACTTGTTCGGACCAGAACGACGTCCCCGAGTGATAATTCAGCGGCATTTCATGCGGTCGCACTTAACATTCGCAGTTCAGAAACGAAACGGCTTGTCCCGTTTCCCGTGTCCACAATAAATGTCTCGCGTATGAAACGTCCCTAAGGACACGAATTGCCTAATTTTAATTCGACGATATATGGTATGTTCTCTCGGACGTCCTTGCACCCCGAAAGTCCTTGTTAAGTTGCGTAATAATTTGATACGTTTGTAAATTAGAGTGTTGTGTGGTTATTTTTGAATTATATTTTTTAAATTGTGGATGGAGTTAGAGGAGGCTTGTCTAATTCCATAAACTATCACGGAATTCGACGTCTCAGATTCGATCATTTGAGAAAATGTCACATTATATTGGTAATGAATTATAACATCTAAATAATAGTGCGATGAAAAAGAAGTTGATACTTTATGATTGTAAGCTTTGTTTTAATTATTTTACAATATGATGACAAAAGCGTTTAGTATCACGAAATTAGACAAGTCTCCCTTATATGAATTGATATTGATCGTAATCATTAAATATTTATTATATTATACTAAGCAATATAATATTTTGTAATAAAATTTCGAATATTTTTCTTTTTCACATATGATCAATATGTATACAGGAATGTTTAACTTTAAAAATATCGATTTTTTTTACTTGTTAATAAAATAGTTTAATTTGATATCCGTAATATATTTTCAAATGTCACTAAACTAATGTCTATAATTAAGCACTGAAACATTTCCTCCGAATCGAACCGTATAAATTACCAAAAAACACAATAATTATCACATCCAACAACAAAACATACATACATACATACAAATCCAAATCATACATACACGACCCGTCGAATTCGAACGGTTCGATCGGGCGCATGGAAGTATTCGCGTGTTTTCCCGCCGTGAACGACCCAATTCGCGAATATTGAAATTTGACATTTCGGCCAGACGAAACAGCGAGCCTCCTCCGCTTCCTCCCCCTGCCACCCACTCAGACAACAGCCCGGTTGTGGATATAACAAACGAGCTTTCCTCCCCTTCGTGCCCGCGGCCCGCCATCGGATACACGGCCGAAGTTTCATTTGTTCCTTATTAATCGGCAGTTGCGTGCTCGACAGGATGAGGTTTCAATCTTCGCCTGTATAAATAACGTTCGGAGTCGGTCGCGTGTGACACGTACGTATTTCTTGAGGATTTTCGCGAAAAATTACGCACGTGCGCGGTTTGATTTAAGTTTTCGTGCGGCGCGTGCACGGGGTTGTATGGGAAATTGTCGGTGGTGAGTTTTTACGGAGAGGTTTTTGGTTGTTTTGGAGGTCACGTGTTGCTTTATGTAATCGTTGATTTTTTTTGGATAAATGTATTATATATGCGAGGTCGTCTGTGTCTGTTATTTGTCTTGTTTGTATTTTGTATTTGATTAGATTTTACAATAAATGAAAATCTTGTTAAATTTTAAATAAAGAAATATATTATATTTTTTTAAACTCGATTCATTTCAAAATGTATCAAGCCAAGTTTCTTTTCTCTTTACAAAAAAATCAACGTCTGATAATTCAAATATTAATACATAAATAGTTGATTTTAAACAAAAACGTTAAAATATTTTCATTATATAGAAGTAGCATAAATAATGTATTAGTTATCCCCTATATATAATAGCGGATTTCTGTGTGTCTGTCCATCTTTCTGTCCGTCTGTCTGTCCGTCTGTATGTCTGTGTATCTGTGTCGATGACGCTTGCGACTCTTATATTCTGGAGACATTTCGCAAGGGCACGGTTATAAAATATGTTTGCATAAATTCAATTTTTGTTTTATTATATCATGAAACGGCACGGTTATAAAATAATTTTGCATAAATATATTTAATTTTTATTTTATTAAGTAGTATGGTTATCAATTCGCAGCTGATGTTATTAATATCGGGCTTATATTCTAGTTTTTTTCAGAATTATCAAAATTGTTTTGTACAAGATGTGTAGTTATAAAAAAAAGTCAAAATTAAAAAAGGACGTGTCCTCGTTTTGGAAATAACATGATAACCCTATATTCGAAACAATGTCGAAAAATTTTATATTTGAAACCGACCACACAAGGGCCATCGCTGAATTCATATTCGACGAACGTCACGGAGTTTTTCAAAAGCGCAACTCATAACAACGTACGCGTCGAAAGCCTCACGTGTCTCTTTCGAAAGAACAGCAAAGTCGTATCATATATCCTTTCGCAACACTTTACCGTCGAATATGGGTCAAAAGGATATCTTACCTATTCTCGCACAAACACCAACACACACCGTTCCGCTTTTGAAAAGTGCAATAAAGCGCAACGATGCTGCACGAACGAATATAATACGTTATCTCCGTTCGAGTTTCCCCGAAAGGAAACCCTTCCCGGACCATAATGGGATTATAAACACACACACGCGTATATACGTGTACATGAGGCAGTCGTCAATTCTAGTTTCTGGAAAAGTGCTGAAACGTTCCCCCTGGAAAGCGGGTCCTCTCCGGGTCACGGAACCAGAAGCGCCCTAACCTGGAGTTACTGCGTCGCTCCAGCTTTTCAGCCCTCAGGCTTTATTTATTTATCGAAATATTTGCCCGCGGGGTTCGTTCGGCAATTTCAGGCTAAAAGGGCCGCCCTTACCGTCCCTCTGGCTCCTGTTCGGGCGCCCATTACGAGATTTCGCCTACGAGTAAAGTCCGTCGTGGGACCCGGCCGGAATCTAGCGTTCGAAATTAATTGAAATCGTACTTTTTTTTGGGTATTGTTGTTTTCGCTTTGCGGGGTACGCCGTTTCGCCTTTACGACGGTCAGTTTGTATTAAGTTTTCACGACGGTGTGTCCTTGTGTCGGCGTTGCGTTCGCCCGGTTGTTTGTTCAAAGCGATCGTTTATTGTTTAAAAATGTACATTTATTATGATAGTCTAGAATTCAAATTATTCAATGTTGTTTTTTCTTTTATTCACAGGGGGAAACAGTCGCTGAAGCAGCTCGGCGAAATTCTAAATGTGAGTTATTCATTTTTCATTCTATTCAAGAAACATGACATTATTGAGATTGCCAATACCAATATTTATTTTCTATGAAAATCGAATAAGTGATTTTTTTCTTTTTGAAACTAATTCGTGTATATTTCTTTACCCGTATACTTCACATCTTTTGACAGCCGCTATTTACACACACTCGGCAACATACGAGTAAATCTGAGCATCATTCATATGATAAAAGCACGTCCGATACGAAGCCGTGAGCCCGCACTACCACCGCAACTTCGATGCCGCTTAACTTTTTCGCGTATTAAATTTCTCCGAAAAACGAGAAAGGCAAAGGAAAAGCCCCCATCCCCTATATTCTTTGGACAGGGAAAGAGGGAAAGATAAGGGCCGAAGAAGGAACTCGGCTGGCGAAGTTACAATTTGTTGCCTCCGCTCGCCCCGGGGACATCTTGGGCAAACTTCACGTCTTCCCTGTAGGTGGTTGAGTCTCTCGAACGAAATTTGAAGGTCCCAGTCGAAGTCTCGTATTATATTCCGCAAAAACATAGAGTTATTATTGCCGTCCTTGATGCTTGTCGTTTTGGTCGTTAGAAGAGTACACTATAGTCTTTTGCTAATTCTTGTTTCTGTTGAGATTATCTCGAGAGTTTTCCGAAGTGTGTTTATGTTTTAAATATAATCACGATTGTTGTTTGACTTCAAAAACTTTTTGTTTTTATTATATTTAATCTATATTAGCACAAATGATTTTCGATAAATATCACAAACTCGGAAGTATCTAAACTCTGAAGAGCGACGATAATCTCTTACATGTTCAAAGCGATACGTTAAAAATTTTAATCTTCAACCTTGTGCCAGATGATAGTAGAAAATTTTCATAATTTCACATCAAAAATTTGCAAATATCCACGATGTGAAAACAGGTCGGCTGCCATTGGAATTAATGCAATTTAATTTGACTGGGCCGTACTTGTCCGCAATTATCCCGTTTCGGTTGCACGAAGCCTCACGCGATACAATCGCACACATTCCCAAACTAACTATATGCTTTTATTACCTTCATAGTGTTCGATTTTATTTATTCTTATACGATGCTTGGATTAGAATAGTTAATTAATGCGGTTGAAATTTTCTCGGAAAATATGAAAAAATAAACGCACGGTCATCGCGCACGTCACGATCGACTTTATGCTTTCGATTAATTTTCAGCATGCTTTTTAATTAACTTATGATTGAATACATATTGATTTCTTTTTATATTGTAAATAATTTGATTAATGATTATCGAACAGTTATTAAAAATTAATCTTTATATAATTTTAACATTTTTAACGATCTGAAAATACGTTGAAATAAAAAATAAAAACATTTACATACGATACTACTCATAATTATTTTGAATGAATTTTTATGATTTGCAATTTCAGTGACGCGTCAAAACCAAAAATCAATTACAAAACCAGTTACATACAAGTTGTTTTTATCGACCACGGTTTATTTGCACGGCGACGAAACATACGTCGAACGTGCGACAACGCCATTAACGCGTTTCGTTGACAGCGTACTCGTCAATATCAATTTTTAACTCGACGTGCTGCCAAACCGAAGGCGGCAGAATTACATTTTGAAATGCGGAATTAACGGCACGTACGCCGGCTAAAAATAAAAACCGGTAAGTTGGTCGAAAATAATTACGGGACGGTCCTAACGAAAGCTTCGTTAATATAATTGAAACGGGACACACAAAAGGTGCGGAAACGCGAAAAGCCACTCGGTTGTCCGCTGCGGTTCTTTTTTTCGCCGGACTCGGATTTGTTTACGTACGTATTTATTTCAGTTTCGGCTTGTTGTTTCAAAACTTGAAAATTTTCGCTTCTATCTTTCGAGAGTAACAAACGCACTCAACAATCAAGCCAAGTCGGGAATCGAGTTAGCGACCGAGCGAGTTGAGAGGATAAGTAACTTTTCCAGAACTAAATGGAAGGATCAAACTAGATCGCGTCTCGGATTATGCTCGTTCGGACTGAAGTCGTTAACGAAATCAAAGACATATAACTTTGCAGCCCGAACCGGAGATTATTCACTTTAAAAATTATCTACAATATTACTCTTTCGAAATTGTTCAATCGAAAAACATTCCCGCCTAAACGTTGATCGGTATCGAATTACGATTTTCGTGGAAAAATAATTAATTTTGTTGAAAAACCTTTATTTCAATTTGAAATCAATCAACGGTATTAACTTTGATGAAATTCGAATTTTTCATTACTTTCCTTAATATGACCCAATTACGAAGCGCGTTTTGATCAATAAATTCGAACTTATTCCATTTATTATTAAATAATTTAAAACAGCATTATATTATAGATTTTTTAAATGGCTTATTTTATAACAATTACCGAAATTAAGCAAAAAAAAAAGAAAAATTACTATAATTACCTTTTAATATTATTTAAAAAAAATATACATATATTTGATTTTCATTTAAATAAACGTGATATGTTTTTTAAGATTTTATTCTGCAATGATCATATTTATAAACTTAAATCAAACAAAACTTCATATCGAAACAAAGACAAAATTCGAAAATTTTCATACCCCCACATCCGAAACGAACCGCGCTCATTTTGCATAGGAATGGCGCCGCCGTCGAAACGTGCCCCGCGAAATATCCGATTTATCCCGTTTGCGTTCAGATTATTGTTCGCCATACATGATACGAGACGAGACGAGACGGGACGGGACGGGACATTAGCGATTCAGCCCGCGTCCCGCGGCCCTTAGTTTCACGGGACGATACGGCTTTTGCGGGATTAACAGCCTGCGAGGGGCGTGCGGGCATTTTGGCCCGTTTTGCCCTGCCCGCTTTATGTATCGATACCGGCCTTTGTCTTCTGTATTCTGGGTGGTTGGTTGTTTATTACAGTGGAGTATTGTTTGTTTGATTTCGAGGGAGTCGGGAAGTTAACGGTTTTGGGTGAGTGAAGTTTAATTGGCGGTATAAAACAATATTGAAATTATATTTTTTGTAGTACTTTTTTTGTAGAAATCAAATTAAGTCATTCTTGATTGAATTGATCGTTTTCTCAATAAGATTCAACAACTCATAGAAAAAAAATTGGGAAAATTGCAAGAATTTTTTATCGTCTTGATTATTTTTAGTTCGATTCTATGAATATATTTTTTAAAAATTACACTTTTTTAATCTCCTATATATAATAGCAAATTTCTGTGTGTCTGTCTGTCTGTGTATCTGTGTCGATGACGCTCGCGACTTTAAAACGACGCGTCGATCCCCATATATAATTCTTCATGCGCATATGGTCTTTATGCGTATACACTTAACGTCTATAATATCATGCTTATAAAACCGTTTCTATTGACTTATGCAATACGTCGATTATTATGCAGTGGAAAAAATATTTGAATCCCCTATACATGTATATAATCAC
>JAOXNN020000055.1:5488565-5517687 GCA_028571205.2 Hydropsyche betteni | reverse complement strand
CATAAACCATATGGGCGCACTTCAACCTAAAACAATGCGTTCCATTTTCGCGACTAAACGATCGCCGCGACTACAAACCGCAGTGGGCGCCTGGCCTAATCAACAATGAAAACGCGTTGTTTTTTATGTAAAGACTTATTTTAAATAACCCTAAACTATCAGCTGTCAAATTGTTTTTTGTTCACTGTTGCCAACAGTTAACTGCACAAATAGCGGCAAATTCAAATCTTGCTTTAATTTCGGGACACCCCTATATTTTACAAATACGAAATACATCAAAACGACATTTAATGCCAAATTTACATCTCTAAAATAGATCGCGCGACCCAATCGGGATCACATCAAAAGCTTAACACATTTAAAAAATTTCTCGAGCAAACATTCAGCAGCAACAACGTCGCCTCGAGAGCAAACTGCGCGAAACCTTTCAACGAAATTTCATATACATTTCAAACATTTGAACAGTTTCACACGATCGTTTTGCGCGGCCGAAAGTCACGGAGGATGTTGCATAGTAAGTTGCTCGTGTACACACCACGTATTACATTATACGTATAATACACGGCACATGTAATGTAGGCAAAAAGACGTTCGTTATGGTCGCGGGCCGGGACGGGCCTCGCACGGTCCTTTTACCTCTCGTGTCCCATAAAAGTAATGAGACAAACGTTACACTCCGTAAACGAATATCCTTGAAGCAGGCCTGATTAATGCGCGGCCACCGCACAATGTGGATATATAAGTGAGCTTGTATAATTGGGATTGCTTCCTGCGACTCCAGGAATACGGGACAAAGATTGCGTACACGGGACCATTGTGCGCGAAATACAATGTGCGGATATTTATGTGTGATTCTTGGTGAAATATATTTTGTTTTATTTAAAGCGAGAGTATAATGTGTTACGGGGTTGTTTATGATGGGAGGTCGGTGCATTTTTTTTTGGATGAGGATCGTTGAAAGGAAATTTATACTTATAATTATACTTTAGTCTATAGTATAATTATCGTACTCAATCATTCACTATTTCTGAAAATAAGGCCCGGTTTTATATTAATTTTGTACCTAAAAATCGTGCTAGGGCTTATTTTTGAAAAAAAAAAAAAAATTTCGTGCATACGACAATTTGTATTCCTCGTAGGTATTATATAATAAATGTGATGTCTCATTCAACAATGGTTTGCTCATAAATAAATAGTTCAAATGCTTTTTTTTCAATAAAATACGAAGTTTTAATTAATGAAAAATTGAAATTGATACAAATATTAAGGATACTCAAAACTAGGCAATAATTTCGTAAAAAAAATTTAAATACTTTAATCGTGAACTTAACTTACTTTATTATTTTTATCAAATAGGAAGTAATATAAATCAAACATTACAATTAAGAAGGAAATCAAATTTAAGAATATGTATTTGTACAAAATTTTAATTTTATGTACGGAGTACTGATTCAGAACCACTGTGATAACTAGTCACAAGTACCACATTATCGGAAATTTCCTCACTAGGTCTTATTTTCGAGGTAGGGCTTATTTACGGGATAGGATTGAAAAAAATATTAAAATCACAACAGAGCTTATTTTCGTAGAAGATCTTATTTTTGAGAGAACACGGTAGATGGAAATTTGAAATAATTTCATATTTTTAAATTAAAAACCTTACAAAGATTCATTCAATGAAATATATTAATTAAAATCTAATTCAATACTTGACATTTTCATTACGGGAACGCAATAGTTATTTAACGTAATGCCATTGAATGAATACGAAAACGGTATTTAATCAAAAGCATGAATACATTTAAAATATTTATCGAACGAAATGCAAATGTACGGAAACACTTTCTCACTATCGGAATAATTTATATGGATTTATTTCATAGGAAAACGCTTTATTCAATACATGCACACTGCGATATCGCCAGAAAACAAAGAGCAAACACAGTCCGCCTCGAATTTACATCCGATTTGAATAATTCAAAAATCGATTTCGCGCCGTCTGAGAGCGACCGTTTTGCGCTTCCGCGAAACACTCGGCCGTTTTTAAATATGCATTTGGCAAAAATTTTAAAGTGAATTTTAAGGTTGCCGACACCTGATGGCTGCTGCAAAAACGGAGTGCACTCTTGCAGCGTCCCTTTTAATATTGAGAAACCGAAACGCAATAAACTGACCGGCTGAGGAGCGTATTAAAGAGCAAAAATTGCGATCGTAAAAGTGCAAAGCGTCATATTGCCGGAGGAAAATTCGGTAAAAAACCTATGCTGGATATATTTTAGCGTTTTTAATATTTTTACATTGAAATTTTGTATATACGTGTTCAAAAATTTAATCCAAAATGTATATTTTAAACAACTTTCCATACACTTTCTATTGCTTTAAAAAAAAAAATTGTTAGAATATCATATTAAAACATTGATTTCATATTTTTATAATTAAGATAAACACATATTTCTAATTTGTTTAATCAACAATAAAATAATTTGAATATTTAATTTTTTCTAAAAACATATATTTTTTAGTAATAACCATACAGTATAGGACTAGGAAATAAATACAAAATAATGGCCTATCTGTTAAAGTAAAAAAACTGTGTAGTGTAAAATTTCGAATCGAGTGAATTCTATGAATTTTGAATTATAAAATCACAAGTAGATATTTCACAACACCGATAATAATACCACATAAAAACGATTATAATCGCATTAATTGTTTTTTTGATAAGTCATTTTGTTTACGAATTGAAAAAAATTTTTTTTAGAATTTTTTGAGCTCTTGGCGTGCATACCGCTGAGAGCTGCATAAAATATTGTAGCAATACTATTAATTGAATTATCACCGAAACATTTACTCTTACGAATAAATATAATATTTTTTTGTGGAAAAATATGTAAGCTACAAATTTGTATTCCATTGCTATTCTGTAAAAGTGATAGTTGACGATATATTCACGAAAAATCGTTTTCTTTAGTCCCCGTAAAATCTTATAACATTATATCGACGCGAAATTTTTTATTTTTTAAACCACAATATCTAGCTTCAAGAATTTTCAGAAAGCAAATGTTTTCATTCTCTGGACTATATAGTATAATATGAGACGAAAGTTAAATTTCAATTGATTTTTATCAAAAATTCAAATTAACTTTTAACATAAATACATTTCAAAAACAATTCAACAAAACGAAACCGCACTAATCTACAACTACGACCGACTTCACATCCAATTACCATTACACTACCAACACAAAAAAAAACTTTTCCCGACGTCTCGTCCCGAAGCCGCGGCGTATAATGAAAATGAAAATTAAGACCGACACGAAAAAAAAAACGACATAAAATAATAAGAAAAAGCCACGACGGCGGATAGATAAAAAGTCGCATTTAAAAACGCAGCTGCAGCACCACCATGGCGCGGCGGCGAAGTGGGACCGCTCATGAATAATTCACGAATCCACGGGGTGGTTCTTTCAATGGGGGGGTGGCAAAAAGCCACCCACTCGACGGTGGCTGTGGGTGCATTCCGCTCGGATGCATTGCGGATGTTGTGCACTATTGCACTCGTCTAATGCGTGTCGTTAAGCGGTCGCCTCGTTAAAAATATATCGTTTTACGTTCGAACCGAGGGATTTGCTTAATTTGATGGTGATGTTGCTTTTGTTTGATGGCATAATTTGTTTGATGAGTTTGTCGTGGATGATCGTGAGTTTTCGATGGTAAAAGATGGGGAAATGTATGTGAGATGAGCAATAAAACACTACAGTAAACCCCCCAATGACGTCCAAATGTGTTCGAGTTCAAAATTTAAATTTTTTTTCAAATGCATTTGAAATAAGCAGTTAACATATAAAAATGTACGAAAAAAATTTAAATTAAAAAAATCTTAACCTATAATGTGGAATCTATCTTGACGTTATAGGGAGGTTTACTGTACTTAACAACATAACAGCATACTATTATTAACAATATTTTATTGACCGCACGTTGTTGCACAAAATCGCTCTTTTTTGTGCAATTTATTTAAATTGTTCTAAATTTATTAGCATTTTGTTAATTTTTACGAAACTTTCAGAAATTGTTCATTAAAATGTAATTAAGTGTAAATGAAAAACACTAGTTTTTTGATCAATTTAATCTAGAAATACGTTAAAATAATAATGAAGAATGTTGAAAATCACTGGCACAGCACTCATATTCATTTTGTTTTTGCTTATGAATGTCGATAATGAATTACAGTATCATTTTACAAAAACATAAAAAGATTGTTTCGCAAGATTGAAAACGTAAGGCCTCATATCTCTTTAATGACTGATTCGAAATTAGCAGAATTAAAAATTGAAAACATGAGACACTCTTTTTATTCTATGACCGATTATCATTTTTTTCCAAATTTAGATTCATTCCTCCGACAGAAAATCCAAGCGATATTGAAAAGACTTTGATGGCTTCGTAGCCTTCAAAAATACAGAATTTTATAAACAGTAGATATTTGTTATCAAATCGTAGGCAGAAGACTCTTGCTGTAAAATAAACTCATTTTGATAAATAAATTTTGAAAATTAAAAAAGTTATAGCGTTTTATTTGTTTGATATTACTCTAATGACGATACCTCCTCTCGAATATTTTAATACACAAACTATTCATTTTAAAGCACACTTAATATTTTTTTAATGCACAACTATTTTTTTCATTGCACATTACAAATAAAATAATACTCAATACAAGATTCTTTAATGCACCAGAAATAATGCACATCGTATATTGTTCTAGTGCACAAGTAATTCGTTTCGTAAAATCACACCATTATATTATCATATTGGTTAGATATTGAGAATAATATAATATTAACGGAATGTAGAAAGTGCCTCAGAATGAATAAAAATTTTCGTTTACAAAAGCGGAGATGCAAAAGGCATCATATTTACCAGTCACCGTGAGGGATGTTCCGGAACGAGCTAATGCAAAATCCAAAGAATATTTTCAACTGGCAAGATGTCAGTTTATTGTGTTGTACATCACGAGCGAAATGCCAAGACGTGTACGTTCATATTTTATAAAGAATTGCCATATTCTGTAGAGAACGCGACTGCTACGTATAAAGAGCACATTACGTTTTACAACGCGTCTGATTTCCGCGGGGATATTCAAAAAACCCTTGGATTGATACGAATTTGTGTATATGAAAAAAATATAGAAATTAAATGAAAATAGCACCAGACTGAAGACGTTAGAACGTAAACGTATTCTCGTCTCGTTTCAATTTCATCACCGCAAACATAATAAGGGAGACGTCTAATGTTTATACTATGAAGCGTCGCAATTAACCGTTAATTAATATGGATTCTTTAGTGAAGCTGTAAACTAAGTTGGTTAGCGTACTTCACCAGAACAAACACGAATTTACCGGCGTTCGCGAAAGATGTTTTCCAAATATTTATTCATTATTAATAAAGGGTGCAACCGCGACTAAATTACGCACAAACATGTTTGTTGATCGCGAGTGTGCCCGGGCTTAATAATTTTTGCACAGTAGGCTCGTCTGATGCTAAATCAAACATGCAAAATTTGCTAAAATACCTCTTAAAAGTACATTAATTAATGCTGACTTCGAATTAATTTTGAATCAGAACGATCTAAACCCGAAAATACATTCATATATTCCAATTATCGAAACGCAATCTTCGTACCAAATTCAATTATTAATCCCAGAAACCTGAATCAATATAGAAATTAGCTTTATTTTGCATCCCTGGCCACGGACGGGAGCGGAACCGTCTCAAATTCAGATCGGTCTCGAATCGATAAATTAATTCGCAATTTGTATTTGAATATTGAACGGCGGTCGCAACTTATGCAAATCGAAGTGCGCCGCGGGGGCGGGCTTAACGAAGGCACTCGTCCGCGAGCGGTCGAAATTTTAATTAATTTTAATAAAATATTCACCGGGGGCTCAACTCCGGGTTGCGGAGGGTGGATGTGGGTGGTTGGGGGTGCTCGGGGGTGAAGTTCGAACCGTGGAATTTTTCGAGGGTCGCAGATTTGACGAGGGCGAAGTCAGGGTTGACAGACGTCCGGTTTAATAAGGCGCAGTTCGTGTGGCGGGGCTTTTGTTTTAAAAATCGAACGTGCAGGAATCCGATTGCGTCTATGTGTAATTGAATTCATCTATATGTTTCATAAAGTTTATGTAAAACGGAAAAAATATTGAATTTTTTGTGAAATTTGACGTCATGGGTTGGTATGTTGCCCCATTGTAGGTTATTTAAAAAAATAAAATATGTTTAATTTCATATATAAAATATGAAAGTTGACGTGTCTTATGATGTAGTAATGGAAGATTGAGAAAGATTTCTGTTTTTGATTCAGGGTATTGCAATGTCATGGAGAATTTCAGACGTAAGACTTGGCTATTTGTAAATCATAAAAACTGATAATACATGTAAGATAAGATTAAAAAAGTCACGAATTGAAAAAAATATTTTGATACTTCAAATGCTTAATTTCACAAAAAATGCAAGATTTTTTGAATTTTTCATGAAGAACACAATCGCATAAATATTGCGTAACATAATATTAGAAGTAAGTTGCTTCATTATATCTTATTAATTTTATTATGTTATTACATATAATTATAATATTACAGTCTAAATTTTAATATATTTGGCCACCATGGCGACGTGGAGTGACCTATTATACCATGGTGATATATTTATATTTAAATATATTATTATATATTTTATGATAAAAATAAATATTATCCAATATACCAACTTCCGTCGATCAATAAAGTTAAACGATATATAATATAATCAAACAACAACATCTGACGATATCAGAAAGGTATTGTTCTACAATTAACGATGATGAACGATACAATGGAAAAATAACATTTATTCTAATATGCATTATACGAATTTCATATTCTGGATCATTTTTCATTGTTATTTGATTCGGTAACCCTATGGCGCAGACGTGGCACCCCAGCGAAGATGGAACGTCCTCTGTAAAAATGGGCAAGACTGCAGAAATCCGAGGTGAGATTTTTTCTCAGGTAATACTCGGCTCATGGTGTTTTCCTTTGCTCATAAACCAGAGTTTATGACGATAAATCATAAATAAAGTGCGGTTCGGTTAACCCTTTGGGCGTGCGTGCTTGCGGGTTTATCTTGTCTGCGCTCAAATTACACGTAAACACATCTGATTACGTTATTATAAATAACTCGATTTATCATCGGCTGAGCTTGCCCGACGCTAAGCTTTTGTTTTTGAATCTCCCGCTCGAAATTGTTAAATAAATATTGTATTTCGTGCGCGAGCGTGTATTTAACGCATCCGTATGCGTAGAATTTGACGTGTGAAATTTCCGTTCGGATGTTTTTTGTGTGTGTGAATATTGCGAAAGCTCACATGAATGAAATCAAAATACCCGCCGTATTTATGCTAATTGAAAATATCGCACGGATCGAATAATTTCGTTGTGCACAAATAATTTTTGTACGAATAACGGTGATCAAATTAACCGTTCAACAATTAAATACGGATTCGTTTTGATGAATATGACCATACATTAAATAATAATATATTATTATTTACCCAATAAAATCACTCTGAAAGTGATTACGTTAATATTTGTATACAATAATATAAATATACTTTTTACAATCAAACAAAATTTGATCCGTAAAATGAATATTTTCATATGAAATTGAAATTCTGAAAATTCATATCAAAATACCACAAAGAATTACTCAGAATTCTATTAAACTAGTATATAGACCTGGTGTTAATAACATCGGCTGTGGTTTTGCTAAGAAACGGAAAACGATAAAATGTGAAAACCCGATTGTGTGAACCTGAAATGTGTACCCGATTTGAATATTTAATGTTTAATTAATAAAATCAAAATATGTAGTTCATTTGTTATTTGTTTGTGTCATATAGGCGAATACAGAGATAGAGGCTACCCAATGTCCGTACTCGATTTGAATATTTATATTTAAATTAATAAAACCAGTTCATTTTTTTATTGACATCATCATCATCATCATCATCATCATCATTTGGGTTCAGGTCGTTCATTTAAAAGTCGCGGAAAAATAAATAAAAAAGTCGCGAGCGTCATCGACACAGACAGACAGATACGCAGACACACAGAAATCCGTTATTATATATGGGGGATCATATCATTTTAAATAATCATAAATAAAAACTGGAGTTGAAATGAAAAACAAATCCATATCTATATTACAAAATCTATTCGACGCGCGAAACCGACGTATAAAAATGAGCGCCATAAAAAATTTTCAACAGTGCGCGTCTGCGAATTTTTACTTAGCACACGTCGCCTTTTAAAATTCGCTGCCGGATATATTACACCACTTAACCATAGAGCCTTCTTCGAAAAGGGGCGGGCTTTTCCTGGCTGTAGGAAGAAGCCCCACGGCGAAGAAAAAAAGGCTCCGGCGACTCATTGATTTTGTGCTGAGCAACGCGAAAGCTCCCGAGGAAGATTGATGATTGGACCGGGAAGATACTCGAATTCCGGCGAGGTATTCGAAACATTTTTCGGTAATTTATAATGTCGAAAACCTGATTCATTCGCGACGGGGAGGAGGAAGCGCTACGCCAGCCCTCTGCTTCTGAGGGTTGGAAATGAGCGGAAAAATCTTATTATTGATGTTGGTGGGATTCTTGTATGTGTGTGTCTATTGGGGGATTTTCTATAGATTTTGTTTCGTGTATAATAAATCTTTTTTATTAATGAGATTTTTCAATGATATAAATATAAAATGATAAGTAATTATTTTAATACTAGTAAGTAGGTCCGATGTTAATAACATCGGGATGTGTATGTGTTTATTTTAAAGTCGATGTCCGTACCCAATTTTAATATTTTATTAATTAAATCAAAATAGTTCATTTTTTAATGTCACCAGACGTCATATTGGTAAAGCCAGTAGTTTGTAGGTAATAAGCATCATATTATAGACGTTAACTGTATACGCATAAAGACCATATTAGAATATCTAAAGTCGCGAGCGTCATTCGAACAAACAAAGACACACACAAAGAAATCCGTGATTATATATAGGAAATTATATTGCACTACGAAAAATTTGATTAAAATATATTATATTTATAAAGGCATTGAAAAAATTGCGTATTAAAATTTACTATGAAACACGAAAAAAAGTTATATAGAAAGATATATTTACAGAATACTTTATATGAAAAATGTATTTGATCATGTTTGAAAACGTTCTAGAGATAATAGAATTTATTTTATGTGTATAATTGATTACTTTTACGTATAAATGTATGACATACGTGTTTAACGAAAGTTGCTAGAAAAATATCGAGATGTATTAAAGGAAAAGTTTATTAAAAAAAATCCATTTGTTGTGTAAAGTTTTCTCAAATTAAGTTTATTAAAAAAGTAACCTCTTTTGCTTCGTGAAACTTTGCAAAGATTTATATTCGCTCTTAATTTTATCTTTATTTTTTTCTCAAAGCCGGGTCCCGTTCGAAGTTTTATTTTTAGTTGGTCCTTAATTTCGAATAAGGTAAAAAAAAGGAGGAAAAAAAAGAAGAAAGTTTTGTGTCAATCTGTTTGATCTTGGCAGACAGTTGATATTATCAGAAACTTGAAACGAGTACTGACGTACTTACTTACAGTTCTCTCTTTTTGGCAAAAGCTTCTTTTCCCGACGAAACTTTTTATAAAATTTTACTTAGCAATTACACGGCTTAGCGATTAAGTCGATGAAAAATTTAAAAGTTAAATATTTGATAGTAGATGTTTTTATTTATACAAAGGGCTACACAGTTTCATTTGAAGAGTACATTTTATTCAGTTTTTAATTGGACAGTGTACGTGAAAGCGATGATTAAAAAAATGTATTTTTCGAGCATGTCACTGAACAAGTTTCCATTAGAGAAGGACTCGAGTTATTTTTCTACTTTTTTCCAAATATATTTTTACTCCAACGTCAGTGTACTTCGTCCATACTTGAAAAATGACGAGAGCCGGAGGCCTAATGGATTCATGACGAGCTTAAAAAGTTAAGTACCGCTCAAACAAGTTTTAATTTAAGATGAACTGAGAAATGCCTTTAAATTTTTTCAAGCGTCGCATTGGATAACTCTTGTAAAAAAATCTGAAATTTCGGACAAATTTGATATAAAACACGATGTTCATCAATCGCTGAGAGAACTGTAAGGGTAAAACTCGAATTTCTCTAAAGTTACGCAAAATGTAAGAGAATTTATCAGTTAATTGGTTTGTATTAATAAGTAAATTTTATATGAATCATTTAAAAAATATATTTATTATAGTTTTACAATAGAAAACCGCAATTTTGATTCGTCTGTACATAAAAATGTTTATACGTTGAACTTTCGAGTCGGTTGAAGCGAATGTCTCTCCAACAAAGCAGACGAGTCCGCAACTAAAGTTTTAACGAATTAAATATACATTTGGACGTAGCATTTTTGCAAGAGAAAGAAACTCTGCGGGGGATTCGAAGTTGCTGGATCATCGCGAAGACGAACCGCGTCCGCAGAAGAAAAAGGCTTTGCATTGAATGTTTCATTCGGGGAAATGCACTTTTTCACGCAGACTGCATCCGACAAAAGAGCTATGAGCGGATCTCTCGCTGCCGTTGTTATGTGAAATTTCATCGAGGAATAACGACAATGCGAAATAACGACTCTTCGACGTTAAGAATACGTGACGTCTCAGAAGACTCGTATTTCCTTCGCGGAAATAACGGATGTTTGTATAATATTATACAATTCAATGTATGCGAGAAATACATATAATATTTCGGCGATTGTGTTCGTCGGTGTCTCATTTTTCACAGGGGCGTTCGAAAGTGAAAAAATGCGCCATTGCGATCTTGTCTCGAGTGGCAATCTCGAAGTTGTAATCAAACGAAATGAGATCGTTCGATTGGAAGATTCAGAAGAATAAAAAGATTTTCGTATTTATTGTGCGGATGAAAAAAATGCGAATTCTGATTCATGTTTTGTCTCTGCAGGAGATTAATAAAGTGACACGTGTGCGAATTGATAAATTATATTATATATTTCGTTTGTATAAAAAATATTTTTTAATATGAATCATTATTTACAACTGAATTCACGATTTTCATATTTATTCAACGTTTGATTAAATTTATATTAAAAAATCAAAAATAAAACTTTATTCATAATACAAGAAAAAACGTGATAAATTCAAAAATAAACCAATAACGAAAAATTAATACGAAACTTTTATTAAATTCAAAGTGTACACATAAAAGTTGATATTACTAGTTCAAATATGATATACGAGAGAAAATTCCAATTTATGCGACCGCAATATTCAAATGCCCATGAAAAAAAAATAATATATCAAAAGCGAAACGTATGAAAAATCTATCCGACGGTAATACCTTAAGATGAAAAATTTACGGTCGCCTTAATATGACGTTTCATGAACGCGAATTTCATTACGACCGAAAATTTAATTAAATCGGGATCAAGAAAAGAATTCATTTTGCGGTTACACACCCGACACGACACAAATAATTCGGATAAATTGCTACCGAAGTTCACCTTGAGGCTGTCGAGGATATTGCATGGCCGAGAAGCCTCCACATTATTTTCAATACCAACATACGTATAATATTTGCGAGGAAACGACGTGTGAGAAATGGACGATCTTTACTTACTGTGCTCTTCAAAAAATATTTTTTGTATATTTTGAGTAGAGACTGTGCGAAGTTTCTTTGTGCCTTTATAAATGTGATTTTAACTGCGTTTTGATTATGAGATAGATTGCTTTTAAGCGTTGGATCGTTTTTGTGACAATTTGAATATCGATTTTATTTTCGATTCAAATATTGATTTAAAGAGAATGTTCAGTTTTGTTACATTTGATCAGTTTTATTATGATTGAACAATAAACAGTTCATTTTGATTATAAGATAAGTTTTTTTCAAACATTGAATTATTTTTTTAATAATGTGAATAAAATTTATATTTAATTTAATTTTTTTCCAATTCATATACAAACTTAAATTTATATTTTGTATAAATTTGATTAATTATTATAAAACAATGAAGATAAGCTACAATTAACATGATCAATTAACATATATGATCAACTTAAAATGGTTTTTAGCAAAATTAAATTTGTAGCCATCAAAAATCTTAAACATTTTATTCTCCTTAGTAATAAACAAAATATATTTCTTTTTGTATTTTTGAATTCAATTAATGTTGAATTTTTAAGTTGACGTTCACGTCAAATTTTTTTCTAATTTAATTTAAATTCAATTAATTTTTTAATATAAATTTACACACTTTTGATAGTTAGATATTATTTACTACCAGTAAATAGGCCCGATATTAATAACATCGGCTGCCCGATGCCATTACCCGATTTAAATATTTAATATTTAACTTATAAAATCAAAATAGTTCATTTGTTATTGTCACCAGACGTCATATAGGCGAAGCTAGTATAGCGATAGCCGTGCAGTGTAGCGATTATAGCCGTTATTTTAATGGGCTTATAGACTAAATTGGAATGCATTAGAACTCGTGAATATTAAGCATCATATTACAGACGTTAACTGTATACGCATAAAGACTATGTATATTACTATAAAAAGTCGCGAGCGTCATTCGAACAAACAGACGGACACACACAAACACAGAAATCCGTGATTATATTATATAGAAGATATTATTCAACTAATAAATTTTTCCATTTAATGACTGTATTAAACAATGATTAATATTTTTATTAAATATAAATGATCAGGCTGAAGTTATTTTTTGTAATAGATGATAATATTAAAATTAAAAAAATCAAATTTTAATAACAAATCAGAAAACTCTTATTGTGCGTCGAATTTTATATAATATACACAAAACCGCATATTATGATTAAGAAAAATATATAAAAAAAAATTCGCATCACATACCTCATCAGACATCAAAGAAACTTCCCCTCCAAACTCATACTCACACACACACAAAAAAAAAACCAAAGACAGCGCGAAGCCTTTTTTCTCACCGCCCATAGCCCGCAGGACGCACGGCGAATATATAATATGGATATGAGAAAAGGTGGTGGCAGTTTTTCACCGTCGGGTGGATTTTTCGCGAGTGCAGATTTTCCGGCATAAATCCGCACGGCCCCGTTCCCCGCGAGAAGAAACAAAACGCGACACATATGAAAACGGCGCAAGATTTATCGGCGTCTCCGGCGAAAACTCGGAAAAGCCCCGCGAAAACTCGCGGTCCGCCCCTGAGTTATGAGCTTTCCCTCCCGCGGGAAATTCAATTTGCGCGACGCCGCCGAATTTTTAAAGTTTTCATTGCCGCCGTTTGCGAGCCGGACTCGTTACCGTAGCGTAATCTGGAAGATGGTTTCTTTGCTTTCGCGGGTTTTTTCCGTGTGTTTATTTTTTTTAATAAATATAATGTGAAAAGTTTCGTGTCGGTGAGGAAAAATTTTTTTTGAAGTTGCGTTCACGTGATTCGGGTCAAATTTGAAATAATATAACACAAATTAAATTAAACTAAAAATCTTCACAAAAATGTTCATTCATATAAAATAATACTATTGAAGTTTCATAATATTCACATATTTTAATTAAATGATATAAATACTGTAATGGAAATTCATTTTCAATGTACGGGATTATTTTTTTGTTCGCGCCTCAACTTGGTTCGTATATTTGATGAAATTTTGTTGCAAGCGTATAAAACGACTTTCATATAATATTTACGAAACGCGACATTGTTTTCGTGTGCTCGAAACGTTTTCACAAAAGTAACGATTGTTGAATTGGAAACGTCTTTTCACATTTTTGGTATTGACATTCGATTCAAGAGTCGAAAACGATATTTTGCAGCGAGCAAACATCTTTTTGATGCGAGTAAACATGCCTTATAGTGTTCGCGTTATGATATAAATCTTCCGCAACCCTTTACATCGAGTTTAACCCGCATATTTTACATCAAAGTATAAAAACATTATATATGCAAAGTGTCAAAATTTGAACAGTGAATAAATGTTTTTAGATTCAAACGCGCGTTCAATACATGCTGATATATCGAAAGCCGGCGACCAATTGTAATTATTGTCACAATCAATCGTAACGCCGGAACATTATATTAAAATTTGTATAGCAATCGATAGATAAGGCATGTAGTCGGAACTATTTTTTGGAATCGTCTCATTAACGAGAGATTAAACTCTCATTTTTTGGTCAAATGGTTAAATACTAAATTTAAAACGATTGAGTAGATGTTAAAAACGGAATCATCTAGTTTGAACCATCATCATAGTTCCCGCAACATATCACTGCACCACGGGCTGGCTAAAAAAAGTTTTGAGATTTGGTTTAAATCATCCATAACGAATCGAATATGAGCGTTGTGCACTCATGTCGCACACACTTAAGCCCCGGCCGAAATCATGCAGAAAACGCCGATTTTTCGCGCTCGAACAATATAAAAAGTCGAGAAAGAACCGCACATAAAATCCGCAAAATCGAACACAAAAGAAAAGGTAAATATTGCTGCGGGTACACACCGAGTCACGAAACGAAACGTAAGTATTCTTTCCGCGTTATTCGGCTGGAGAACAAAGGCGATTTGGCGGCAAATGGGCGCGCCCCGAACAAAAGGTGCGCGCCATATTAGAAAGCTGACTGCGCCGTTTTATTTATTTACACATTTTTCTCGTGTGCACTCGTGTTTTCGAATCGCGAAAAATGTTTTGAGGTTGCCGTCTTTAGTTGGAATCAGTTGGATGTAGAATTTCGAAGAATTGATCGATAGAAAACTATATAGAAAATTTATGTTATATGATCTTGGATTCAATTTATTTTGAACCAAAATTATGTAATATTTAAATTTTTATAAGATGAATAAGTCGATTTATATGTTATGTCTTGAAAGCATTTGGCAAAGATTTCAGTATTCAACTCTTCAAAAGTTACCATCAAGTAGACGTAATAAGAAAGAAATTCGCAAACTTCTGAAGCTATGCGAATAACCTTATTCTGAAAGTGACGTTATACGAATTGCAAATGATGATGATTTTTAATTTAGGTTTCTTAAACAATTGTATAAGATCATTGTATCATTGTTGGGGGTTCAGTTAGGTAAGAAAAAGTTTAGTTGAGTTGGATTATGTTTTTTCTGCAATTTAATTTTTTTCGATCAAAGTTTTGAGTTGAGTTAGATTAGGTTAGGTTGGGTCATACATACACATATATAATATAATAATAGAAATAGCCTGTGACGTATAAAAAAAATAAAATCTTTGATTCGATAAAAATCTATTATATATCAAACTAAATCCGAGCAAGAAGACGGAGAGATATTTCTCTCATAATACCCGTTTTTTTCTGATCCGTTTTAGAACGGAAGAAATACGGAGCAAACAAACAAGACACGTAAAACTGTAGCGACAAATAAACGTACAGACGATATATATTATTGCAATGTGCAACAATCGCTTGCGGCTTTGGACACACATACACACACTACAATCTTTTGTGAGTCTGACAAAGTTTCGCGAGAGTGAATTTCGCGCGAAATCAGTACCGATCCGTTGGCGAAATTCCATTAAGTACACAACGAAAGAAAACAAACGATTCTGTCTCGGGAAAACTCGGGAAAGCGCTCGCAAGTCGTATAGTGGATTTGTGGATATGCTTTGGTTGATCGTCGGTGTTGGTGTTTGTGGATGTTAGTGGTGTTGGGAGTGGTTGCGCTGCCAATTTAGTTGACTTTGACGCGTAAAGTGCTAAAATTTTGATTTTGTAATTCAATAATTGACCCGTTCATTTTGAAAATCTGAGTTTTAAAGCCTATTTTTTATATCTGTATTTGTGATTAAAGGTTTGAGTCTCAACCAATTAAAAAATATAGAAGGATAAAATTAGGTTTGTTTTAATTTTTTAAGATTGTAAATAAACATAGATAGTTTTATATGTGAGATAACGACACCATATACTTGTGGTTGACCACTTTTTAGAAAAATCTAAAAATTAACGTTTTTAATTGATAATCTTTTGCATAGGGTGTGATAGGTAAGATGTAATAATCGGCTAATCTATCGCACTCTTCTTGAAAGATTATTGTATTTAAAAACCTTAATTTTTATGTTTTTCTGAAAAGTGGTCAATCATTGGTACATGTTCAACTAATATGTATACTATAAAACTGAAATTTACTTTGTCGGCCACGCTTTTTTAGAATTATATATGAAAATAAGAAATAAGATCATATCCCCTATATAATAATCACGGATTTCTGTGTGTCTGTGTATCTGTTCGAATGACGCTCGCGTCTTAGGTTGCGCTCGCAACTATGGCTTTTATGCTTATACAGGTAACGTCTATAATATGATACTAACAACTGGCTTTGCCTATATGTCACAAACAAATAACAAATGAACTATTTTTATTTTATTAATTAAATATTAAATATTCAAATCGGGTACACATTTCGGGTTCACACAACCGGGTTTCACATTTTATCGTTTTCCGTTTTTTAACAAATCCACAGCCGATGTTATTAACATCGGGCCTATATACTATTATTTTTATAATATTACGATCAATACAGGACATTTTTTCATCAATATCATTGAAAGTTTGGACGTTTTTCTTTATATTATGAGGAAAAGGTAACTTTCGATAAGTTGAATGTTGAAATAATCCCTCGTCATGTATTATAGTTTATAACAGTATGATCTTTTGACATTTTGCTTAAATTTATAATGATATCGATCCATTAAGTTTCTCAAAAATGTGAAGTATTATATTATACAAAAAAATTGTGATATCTTTGCATTTATGTCGAGATCTGTGTTATATTTGTTTTTATGTCAAGATCCGTGTTTATGTTCAATCTGACGTTTGTGTCAATTTGACACTCATCATTAAAAAGATATAATTAATGACATTAAATTCAGGTCAACTCATAAATCAATTTATAATTTGCTTATATTATAATATAATATAATGGCATTCATTATCGTTAGAAAATATAAACATAACCTATATTATTATATTAAAAAAAATAAAATTTGCATTTCGAATGATATAAGTATGGTTCGAACTCAAATCTGATCAAAGACAAACCTATTAACATATTTTTTATCGATACTCGTTCTAATAAATTTCATAAAACCCTCACAATTCAGCCGATCGAATCGAGATTCCACTACACATCGCAACATCGAATCGTTGGCCCGTTGCGAACAATCGAGCGATGCCCGCTTATTTACAACTGACAATGTTGCCCTTAACATTGTACAATAGATTTTTATTATCTTTAGTATATAGCGGGGGTGGTACGAAATATCGAAGGGTTCGTCGTACCTGGGCTCGGCGGAATGGGCAAGCGCGTGACCAAAAAGGGTCAAAATTGTACGCATATACTATAAATATTTCGTTCGTGTTTTATGTACGGCCGATGTTCGTATTTCATGCGCAATAATATTTTATACGCTATTATTTTCGTTCGCTTTTGTATTGTTTTGGATTTCGGTCGCTTTTCGACGTGACGAATTTAATTTTCGATATAGGCGGCTCTCGTTCGACACCAATAATTTATTAGATATGTCGCGGGATCGGGTGTGTGTGTGTGCGGTGTTGTAATCATCATTATAAATCGATTATCTTGTGGAAATGTATGAGTTTCAATTGTGCGAGGTGGGTTGAAATTGTCTAATTTTAAATTTTGGGCTTCGATCTGGTATGAGTTTTGTGCGAGTTAATAGAAACGAAGTACGTTCTCGTTTTGTACGGAAATAAGAAATAATTTGTTAGGTGTAACTCTTAAATTTACTGACTGTTCGTGTACCTAATAAATATTTATGGGTTGGACTTTCACGAAATGTTTGTAAATTTTCATCATGTACAGGGAATACGTGAAACGTGAAAGACGTTGACGAAATGCGTGCGTTATTTTGACAGTTTTCCCTAATTAATAAAACAATAATAATATTTTTGAATTATTCAACCATTCCTGAACATAAATACGTAATTACGCGTCGTAAAACGGAACACAAGCAATTTATTACAACAGTTTTCGACGACCGTATCGCCAACGTAGCACATTACACAGAATTTATTGAAGAAATAAAACTAAAATTTTCATACGATAATTTATTAACTATATGTCTCATTGAATGCATTAATTCCTATTCATTAATTGAAATTAAGCGGCACGCATCACGGTTAAGAATGATAAATCTTTATAATATTATTTTTCAAGAGATAATTTCAAAAAATTTCTTATCTAAAGGTACTTTTGAGTTATTAAATTTTATTATTATTAGATAGATATTATTCTACAATATGTTATAATCACATTTTTTATTTTTATTGAGTGAATAAATTTTAAAATTTCCTTACGTATATTTTGCGAAAAATACACGAAACGTCTCGAAACAAAATTAATTCAATTATGTAGTGAGAATATTCCTCGGCTGTGTTTATTCTTAGGTGTAAAATTTTCGAAAGGGATCCAGAGGACCCGGGATTTTCGCTCCGGCACCTCGGGGCCCTGTCCTCCGCAAAACCGTGCAAAATTCAATATACGAAAGAACTCCGAGACGTCGAGGTATAAACCAATATGCCGGGCATTTTTGGAGACAAGATTGCGCGAAATTTCATTTTGCAGGTAATCGCTAAAGATAGAAAAGAGGAGACGACGAACCCCCGTAGGCCGGAGCCGACCCAGGTCGGGTCGATTTTTTTCGCAACGATGGGCAATTTCGAGGGCTTATTTTATATGTTTTTGTGCGTCTGTTTTTTTCGCATTCATTCTATTTTTTGTTTTTTTTTTTTAGAGTGAAAATTTTCGCCGAACGTGGCGATTTTCGAGCGATTCTGCGCCGCGTCCGTTCGGGAAAAAATTACGTCTGCGTAGACGCTCTCGATTCGTCTACTGTGACAATGGTGGCTTTTTAAAAAAGAAGTGAGTGGTGAAAAAAAGGAAAAAAAGGCTCGATCGATAGATTGCTCGAGAGCGAGGGTCGCTTTTGGCTCATATTGAATTCAGGTTGGGCATTAATTTTGAAGGCGTGTGAAAAACCAACATGACAATCGATTTCCATCGGTTTTTCATGATTTTATGAGAAATTAAGCAAAAGTAGTGTGAGCGCATTTTTTCCATTTTTATTTTTGAATCATAGAAATTTTAATGGCATAGAAAGGAAAATTGAAAAAAAAAATCGATTGGGGTAAAAGTTGGATTGTTTCCAAGAATTATTATATGTAAGAGTTCATTGGAAGGAATCAGTAATTGGAAAAACGTTCCTATATTCGGAAGATCGAAAATAGTTTTGACGTTATTACAAATAGTTCAAATTTCGTTATATTCATTTATTCGAATTTAATAATGCTAATTATATAATCAAGTTTGAAAGTTTTGTAGTAAATATGAAATATATTCTTTCCTGTAATAGATAATACATAATTCATTTCATTATCAAACTCATAATGATAATTAATTAAACGAACATTCATGTATTGTATGTTGTTAACGATGTTCAATTCTCGAATATGCATATTCAACACGAACATATTAAATTGTATAATAGTAGTTAATTAATATATTTGAAAGTCAACTTTTAATTTTATTGTAATATAACACAAGAAAGTTCTTCCATTTAAGAGCTATTTTAAGATTATTATTCTCATTTTAACTAAGAATTTTCATTCTTAGAAACTGTACTTACATAAAAATATTATAATATCAAACCCATCCGCTTGTCAAACAAAATCGACATATTATATAAACGTAACAAAAAAAGTCACCGCCGTTAAAAAGAAAACATCACAAATCAACATCGAAACAATTTCAACCCAATCAATAAATCAAAAGCTTAAACAAAATCAACACAAAAACCACAACAAAGTAAACAAATCACACGAAATCCCTTCCGGCACGAAAATCGATCATACCGACTAACGTTTTTACATATGAACGCCGACAACCCCTATACATTACCATCGCACACACATCCCCAAATCCGGGACCCCATAAAAGCTAAAAGTATCGATCTCGAACGGGTCCCAGAGTACATTCTGGGGCCGTGTCCGTCTTCGGTTATGAGTCTCGGCGAGTTTATCCGTCGGAAAGAATTTGCTTATATCGGAGGCGCGTAATGAAAGCTGAAAGCCTCCGAAGGCTCTCCCGGGGTGGGAAAGGCGCCTCGAGGACCCTCGACGACGTTGCTGTCGATCCTCTTCATTTTGTGCTTTTTTTGTCGTCCTATACAGCCGGATGGACCGTAATATAGGTGACGTGTGCCCCGGTATTATGGATCGTCTACACGTTCCTTTGACGCCTAGATCCGCTCGAGCTTTTCTCGCATAGGGTCGTGTTCTTATTCTGTATTCTGGGTTTTAGTTATTTTGTGAATATATATTTTTTTTGGGGTATTCTTAATTGAATTTAGGGTCTGTACGGTTGTAAAGGGGATATTGAAAATATGGATGTTGATTGAATTTTTTTTGTGTATGTGAATAATGATACGATTTATTTTTGAAGTTGACGTTTCGTCTTGATATGCTTTATTGATTTGGAAATGTAATATTTCGATTTCCGTAAAGTTTTAGCGACAATGTTGCGTTTATGTTACGCCATATATCTCCATCGCGTAAACGTCATAAAATTTTTCATTTTGTCGCCGAGATATATATATTCTATAAAAATATAAAATTCAAATTGAAAAATTTCATCATTTTATTTCTCGGTGGTTCATTCCACATTCTCTTTTGATACAACAGTGACCGTTTTATGTCAACACGAAGCTAGCTGCATTTCAATCTCGAAAACAAACATTTTAACCCCGCTGAAATATATTCGTCATATTTTCATCCGAAAATACAAAGAAATTAAACCGTCGATTCCGATATAAAAATTTTCACCACCTCAAAACACTCCGAACGAACGTTTCAATATGGTGATTCTTTTTCTTTTATTGAACGCACATCGAAAGAGAAAACGGATCAAGTGCATAATTCGATTTGTGCACGAAAGTGTATTGCCTCAGAGAGTTTTTCCTGGAAAATGCTCTCGTTTATTTTTCTTTCAAATACTACGTACACACGCCGGTGAATGACAAGCCGGGTGTATGAAAGGAGAAAAAAGTGTACACTTTCGAAACGCCCACGCACCTCGCTGCGAGTCGCGCGCGTCATTTTAACGTATTTACCGATGGGCGGAATATTGTCGTCGGGAAATATTTCAGAAAAAATCTCTCGGATGAGCTCTTTGGAGTCCATCAATTTTCGTTTGGCATTATGAAAACATTTCGGCGGGAAAACGACGTGAGAGTGTTGCGCGTGTGGTGCGCTCGCACGTGTGTGCGTATTATTGGAAAATTTTCCATTATGTAATAGAAAAAGTGTATCAGCGCGAAATTTTCATGGCAATTAAGGTTGAGTCTTTTCGAAATTCTCGCCTCGTGTACGGGTTAGGAGCAAATGTGCAATTTGCATCGTATCAAATACGATAGCGGAAAAACGCGATAATTTCGAGGGCGTTAAGTGAAAAATTTTCTACGGTGTGTTTCATGCTTTTTCCATTTACACTCTCCCTCGTAACTGCGGTGTATAAATAAAGCTGTTTTATCATGCGATGATTTTTTTCGACGTCGTACTTTAATTACAGGGTTGAAAGTTGGCTTATACGATGGTACGTCCCTTTAAATTACACGAGATTAAGTTGTCGCTATAATTATATACGGAATAATGGACGTTTGTAAACTGGATTTTTTTTCGGGACAAAAAAAACTAATTGAATATTTATTTTATTAGACTTACATAAAATTTTCGTATTCGATTCTTGTATGAAACGATGTTGTACGTGTGTTCGGCCCGACCGTAATAAATCCGATAAATTGTTAAGATTAACGGCTTTTGTTACACAAACAATTCCGAAAGCTAAAACCGTCACAATTTAAGCTTGCGCACTTAATTCCATCGTGAATTTACCCATTCCATTCTACAAAATATAATATAAATTCTCATATTAACCAACTATATTTGCATAGGAATCCCCATTATTCGACCCGACGCGAAATTTGAACAACCACCTCATTACGAGACCCCAAACACTAACCTCACATTCAAAACTAGTAACGCGAGAGTTCTTCAAAGGAACTCTCCTCCCAGACCGAAAACACTTTTCAACATATCCATGAAAACAGAAACGTTTCACCATTTTCCGCACTTTCAGCCCGAGGGCGAAAATTGTGCACCGTTTTCATGCGGCCTAAATGCGCTTCGGCCTCAGATCGGAAATATGAGAACGTCCGTCGGGTGTTTGTGCAGTGGGTGTTTTCTGAAAAACGGCACTATCCCACCGCCATTAAAAATACATCGTTTTTCCCGGGGAATAAAACTGCTAAATGCTAATATGCCCACCCACCGAGCCCGGGTATTATGCAAAACTTCCGTAATACCCGTCCGCTGGTAGTTCGTTGCACCTATACCTTATACGTACGAGATTTATTTTTCTTCCAGTTATACATGCATGAAAAAGCTTGCGGCTTTCAACGCTTACGAGATTTTGGATTTATTTCTGCTTTGTCTCGTGCTCCAAATTGGATTCGATGTGAGCGTATTTAAATACGTTCGGGCGTGTGTTTTTCGCGGACGGAGTGAATGTTTCATATTAGAGCGAAAGCCTTTTATGGGAATGCAATTTCGTTTTATCGCGGTCTCAATCGGAATTTAATGCATGAAAATGTATTATTTATATATATATATATATTTTTTTTTAACCGACAAATTAGATTTATCATCGATGAAATATACGATGCAGTTGAAAGATTGATGTGATTTCGCAATATTGATTTGAAACTATAATACTTGAAAATGAGTGGTTTCAATAACACACAAGAAAGGTGAACAATGTATTGAAATCCATATGATCATATTTGTCTGAGTTGCTCGACACTTCGATGCTTCACTTAGAATTTATGATTTTATTAATCAAGAGAGTTATTTCAACGAATATATGAAACGGTTGTAAAAGATGCGTGTAAATCGTTGTTTTTATCATGAAAAGTTTAACGGCTTTCAATAAAATGTTTCGTCCGAAGTGCGCGATAAAATTTTATCGCCGTCGAGAAATGCACTGCAATCATATTTCAAATTGTTCCAGAATTTCAGACGATCTATTACGTTCCCCGATAAAAATTTAGTGATGAAATTTCAAACGATCGAATCGAAGTCAATTATTATTGATGGCACTGCGGTCACTCGACCTACAATAAATATTCATATACTTTTCGACGATTGTCGTCCAAATGGCAAACGGCATGCATGTTTATATGAAAATATAAATATCAAAGAACCCTACATATTTTTTCAACATCGAATCTAGAATTGAATGAATTTGATGTCGAATAGCTTGTTACCGAATAACACCGTCACACTTTCGTATTAATCATCGAGCGTTCAAATTACAAAGTCATTAAGCTTCCAATCCATAATATATAAGTGGAATACAGAATCAAAATTCACAATTGCCATTAATTTCAAACTCATTTGATAAAAAAATATATATTGGCTTCTTTCTTATTATGTTGTATATGTAATTAAAGTATGTATTACTCTTAAATATTCATTTTATATATAAATTCAATCTTAAAATATCAAAATAAGTTTACGTGAATCATTAATTTATATTATTTTCACTTGTATCTTTGTATCAATGAAATTAATTATTTTTCTATTAATTCAATTGTATAGAATAACAAGTTTTGATTCTGTATACCTTTTTACCATCAATGAATTAGACTGGCACCGTTGAAAAAGGCGAAATAATTCATCGCAGAAAGCGGGAACGCGCACGAGGCAATATATAATAATATAATGGCGCCGACACTAAGTCGAGATTCGTTCGATTCGCGACAATTCCCCATCGAAATAAATCGATTCCGGGAAGCGGTAATTGAATTTGCGAATTAAAATGGCCCCCTTTGTGCCTTCAGATGGTACAGGGAAGGGAGGTGAAAGGACCCAAGGATGTGAGGCAAAGTCCCAGGTCTTCGCCCACCTTTGGCTCTTAATAGCGAAGCCGATTTAATATTTGACTCGATATGAACGAACTATACTTCTCTAAACTTTACGACGAAGTCAGCTTCTCAGTTTGATTGTTTCCGTGTGAATATTTCGTTATCCGTTTTCAAAATATGTTAGCATAAAGCTATTTATATTAAAAATATATTGATTATATCGAGCTACAGTTTCGAGTCTTTGCCAGGGAGGTTGTAATGCTTTGGCTTGCTCTTGTTGTTATCCTATGAATATTTGAAAACGTTTCGACTCGAGGTTTGAATAGTGTTTACGTTCGTGGAAAAGCACTATACAATCCTTACTGAATCTATTGCATATTTATCGTAGCTTAGTGAATCGAGAAACAACGGCACTCTAGTATATTTGAGATTATTCGTGATAGACGGGTGTTGTATCTTAATTGGGAGTAGAAAAAGTGAAAATACTACGCGTTTCATAATTACTCAGTATGCGAAGTCGTGAAATTATAATGATTTCCAAATATATTCGTTGAATTTCTTATTAACAAAATTTTTAAAAGGTATCAAAACAAGGATCGTGTGGTGAAATGTTGTAGATAAATTTTTTCGCTTCTTTGTCGCAGTAAATTATAATTTAAAATGTTTATGCGCCGGTTGATGCTTATCGTATCCTGTTTAATAATTTATATGAGCTAATATTTTACTGTTACGGCTTATGCTATAACCATAATTTATAAATATTTATTCAAAAGTTTTTTCATCGACGAAATTGCGAGGAAAGTTTTTAAAATACACAGGCGTTATGTAAAATTCAAATAATTTCAACATTAACGTATTTTTTACGAGGAATCGTTTTCAAAATAATATAGTACATTTTGTTCAATTTTTAAATGTAATATCAACAAAAAATTATACAATATTTAAAAAATAAAATGAATACATTAAAAATTATTTTTTACGACTTTCCAAACATCACAAAGCAATGAAGTGTTTTATTGCTTTCAACGAAAGAAACGGTTTCCTCGCACAAAAAGAAGATATATTGAAATCATTAAAAAGCAACGTAATAGCGAAATCGGAGTTATCACACCTTTTCCTCCCCTTCTCGAACATTTCTTTCCAACGCGAAAAAAACAAGAACGAATAAAAAACATCACGTTATAATTTCCTTTCCTTTTTTCCGACGCCCGTTTCGTTATAAATGCGTATCATACACGCATCGGTAGCGAGCGAGCAACACACCCTTATTTTCGGCTCGATTTTCCCGCCCCTTCAACACACAACGACGAAACGAAAGCTCGAATTTATTATTAAAACTTTGATTGCCCACCGTCCCGTCCCACATCCCGTCTCCGGGAGGAGCTTTTCGCGAACCGAAGGGCAAAAAATCGCCGATTGTGAAGGAAAGTGGGCGGCCGCCCACCTCTTCCACGTTGGAAAGCTCTCGTTGAATGAACCGAAATTGTACGAGGAATTTTCCGCATATTTATGTGGGCGTGTAGATTTGTGCGAAATTTCGCAATTCGGGGGAGAGGCCGCGATCGGTCTGCGTGGGAAACTTTCAGTGCGCCAGTCAAATGCGGTCCTTTGAATTTTTCAAGTGAGTTAATTTTACATTAGGTGTTGAGAGTCACTTCTAGGCGCTTCGTTTGTTATTGAACTTTACGTGAAAATTTTTGGGAATGTTGTTTTATGTTTGCGTTCAGAATATTATATGATGGGAAGGTTTCGTAGTAAAATGAGTTTTGAATGGAATTTGTGAAATTATAGCTGTAGAAACAAAGTTTATATATTGATGTAGTTTCCAGCTGTATATTAAAATAGAATCGGATTTCATTATCGTCGTAAATTTTATGTAGTTTCCATTCATATAAATTTATATTAGTTATCAAATTAGTCGTTTTGAACCTATAAATTGAAATTTTACGCTGTCAGTACTAGTTCGAAACTATTATATTATATTTCACAAGTGAACATATATACATATATATGCATACTAGTCTTTATGGGCCATTTTCTCCTTATTATCATACACAAAGAGGAAAAATGCTCAAAATTTTTAAAGTATTATAAAAGTCTTATCGTGCAAAAGCAACTTTATATACTTCATCACTATATAATACACCGTAAATAAAAACCCCAAATTTCAACGACTCCCATCCACACATCTTTTTGATTTCATACACATTTTTTCCTCATTACTCATCCGAAAACTCCACCTCCCCTCGAACGTCCATACGACAAACTCCCAAACCGACGTTACATTTTTCCAAATTAAAATTCATCTCTCGGCTAAATATAGACACATAACGCTTAATTCACACAAATTTTCGACCTTTGGGATTCAATTGTACGTACGTGGGACCCGAGCTTGTTAATCCTCCAAGCGTGACACTATGCGAATTCATGCGTCGCGTTTCTTGTACGAGAAGAGCTTTCGAATTTCGCACTGATGTGATTATTTCGCGTAAGTTTTCAGCGGTGCATACTCAAACGATTGTGGCTCGACATTAGTGTATGGTGACAGTTAAATTTGCTTAATGTAATGAAAGCTTCGTGCTCGTTTCTGCGCGTGTTTCGCAACGCTTCGGTGGCTGATTTGATTCGTTAATTTTCGAAATGTTAATTGATTATGTTTGGAAAAATTTGATTCTGATGTGTATATCGAATATCTAATTTTGTTTGAATCGATTAGTGTTATATTGCGGAGGTGTCCTTCGAACGATTGAATTTCATTATATGTCTGCGATCGTGGGATTACGTGTATCTAATTTGATGGAGATAAAATTTATCATTTGTTATTTTCGTAGGCTTTATATAGAATGTCTATTTTTTATTCATGAGATTAATTTTTATCGTACTACGTAGCGCGTAGTAGTGCTACGTCGTAGTTTCTCGTATACGATATTGTTTACCTCACGTGCATTTTTTTTTCGCCCAAACACCGCCGCAATGCAGTTTTTGCGAACGAAAACTGTGAAAAACAATGCAAACAATTTTCAGACTGAAATTATCGTCCATAAACGTCTCGTTTACATATCAAAATTTTCACGAGACTATTTTTCACGAGCCGAATAACCAACGTCTATTTAGACACAACACCGATAGCAATAATCTCCCCTATTACAATATACTGTGTACATGAAACTATGTAATTTCAAAGATATTTTGATAACAAAACAAGGGTGTATTTTCTAGTTTAATTTTAGTTACAGGTTTATGTCGTGAAAAATTTTCTAATTTGATAATTGATTGTTCCATTCAAAACTGGGACATTTAATAATTATCTACAAATTTTCGAAATGCGGCCTATATATTAATCATAATTTTCTTTAGCATAATATAAAAAAAATAGGTAAAAGGAAAATATAATATTTTTGTATATGGATCAGGTAACCTTTTATGGTTTTTGGGTCAGGATAATTACTATACAACTAAAGCGGACCTAAATCTGCAGCGAGGTTAAAATATAATATATTGAAAAATAAAACGGTGTGTAATATTAATAAGTATATTAATATTCAAATCACGATAAAAAAAATAATAAACAAGTCATTTTATATTTATTTCAATCAAATTAATTACCATCGTACTCTTTTAGCGAAGAAAACAGAGTAAAAATATTTTTCAGTTAAAATTTTTAAAACAACAATAAAAATAAACACAGGTCACTTATGATTGATTAAAAACACGATTAAACCAAATAAAATAATTTACATATGTGTAAAAATTCAATTTGAAAAAATAAAGGAAATTTCTACCATACGCCCTTCACACACAACAGTTTCATAATCAGTTTAGATTCCAAGCGTGCCTTGTGATAAACCTTAACGATTTCCTCAGCATGAACACACACACGCACACGCCGAAAATAATGTCATATTTAATTCGTTTCAAGATAAATTGGAAAGTTGCGTTGAGAGGAGACGATCGTTTTCCGAGAGGGGCGGTTAACCTTTGCGGTGCCGTTAAGACGTAGCCCGTAACCCTTTTACTGCCGACGGTTACGTCGTTTATGTGTTTTCTACATGTGCCCTCGCTCCGTGTGCTTTCGGAAAGGTTGCGCTAAAAAGGTAATTGCGTGATCATTAAGGCAACGAGGTTTATTGAAAAATAAGTAAATACGCGAGGCGTAGTGCGCGAAATCGAGCCGTTTGGTGAGGGTCAGTTTTTTTCGGGTTTTTGTCGTGTTTTGATGTGAGTCGTATTTTTTTGATTGAATATTGGTTCGGATAAGTAATGTTTAGTGTTTTATGGAATGTAAGTATAATATTTTTTAAGGGCCGATGTGTTTAATATGACTTAGTCGGTGGTATTATTTTCATAAAATATTTTAAAAAAATCAGTCTTTTCAAAATAAATTAGTCAAAATAATTTTTCAAAAAAAAATTTACTTACATATAAATTACTCTTATTCTTCTAAATTCTATTTATAATATAATGATTGAAATGATCAATGAATTGAATTGAAAATTTGGTACTTGTCACGTTCACGGGTGTTTTGCGGCTGGAAACTCATACACACAAATCGTGCGGATTTGTATCCAGTGTAAAGCGCGACCTACACTATAACGTATTGACATGTAATATGACATGTTTTACACTTAATCTGAATACTTGATTGAATAAGATGCGTTCAGTAAGATACGTTCAGCTTTATCTATCAATGCGATTAGTAATAAATACGTTTAGACTTTTGACTGACTAAGAAACGCGGCCTTAACAGCTTAGGTTCAGTTTTTCTATTAGAAAGGTGGAAGTAACGACGTCGTGAGTGCTAGCGTCGTTTGAAATATGAAATTTTAACATAGAGTAAATTCGCTTTACAATTCCCGCGATTGTGTCATCTCGTGATTCGTGTACTTGTGAGTGCTCGTGTACGGAACAAGTACCGACAATTTTATTTTTCGGTTGTATATTCGAAAAAAAGGCCTAAAACTTTATCGAATAGAACTTTTAATAAACCAACGAAAAAATCTATATGTATAAAAATGGATGTTTGTATATATATTTGTTTGTTTGTTGCCGTATCACTCCAACACCCTTCA
>JAOXNN020000055.1:5466840-5480924 GCA_028571205.2 Hydropsyche betteni | reverse complement strand
GCTTCGTCCAGATAAGATCGTTGCTCGTAAATCATAGAAGGCCTGGCGGTTTGACCCGCTTTTATTGGTCGAAGGCCGACTTCGACCCCAATAACCAAGATGGAGAATTCGTACGTATAGAGGTCCCTCACGCGAGGCTATAAATTAATAATTTATTATTAGAACTCTCTTTTCTTTTCTGTGCGTATAAATAAAAGGAAAAAGTTCCGTTGTGTCTGCGATTGCTTAGTTCACGTGCAACATGTAGTGCTATAAACATGATCGTGTCTTAAGATTTTCAAGAATAATTTGTTCCTAGTGAATACGTTATTAAGTAAATGAAAATCTTTCAAACTGGCTCACAAGTTTTGAAAAACTGTGCACTTCGTTTTTACAGATATTGTGTTAATATTTTCATTTAAATAACCCGGGAATTACAATTTTCGCGATTTTAATCAATTTTAATTTAAAATATACTTTTTATTTCAGCACGGACTGATAAAAAACGATGAAATATTTTAAAAGAGATATCGCGAAATAAAGTCAACCGTTGCGGCATTTATTACGGCATTATCCGGTTAAATAAAAATCAATCAATATTATCATAATATATTCTTCTTTGAATTCGTACGCGCTTTAGGGAACAAAAAAAATCTATTTAGGAATGTCTTTGATCTTCGGTAAGGTTTCCTTTTGATGTCTGCATCGACATGATATTTTCTTAGGTCGTCCACTTGCGCCCGTTTTTCACAAATAAAAAAATAAAAAAAGTTGGTCCGATCGGCTCTCTTTGATAAAGCTGGGTCGGGCCCTAATTACGAAGCAGACATCCTCGGCATTGGGGACAGCTCCGGGCCAAAGAGACCCAGTCCCAAGGAGCAAAGGAGCCTGTATAGTAATTGTGATAAATTGCCTACAGCACAAAGACGAACAAACAGGCTTACTCGGTCCGATAATCGATCGTCGTCCTCGGTCCTCATTATTGTCGTCGTAATGGAGTTGCATAGTGCTGGACATAAAAAAGGTCCGACAGGGTAAATTGGAATCAAATAGGTGAGTTTTCAGCGACAAGCGTGTTATTTTACAGTGTCCTCGTCTCTAACTTAGATTGCGAAAGTTTGCTCCAATCCGCATGGGGTCGATGCCACTTTGTAACCGTGGATATAATTTAAAACGAATCATTCTCGGAATAATACGCAATATTATATATTCGATACGTATCTTTCCATTAAAATATAATGCGAAATAACGAAGCGATATATTTTTAGAAAATATATTATTTCTGGTCGTGGGTAGTTTTCGACATGCCCTTTTCCGGACGTCGCGCTGCATTGTGGAAAATCTCGCGGTGGTTTGCGATGCGCAAAAGAACGAATCGTGTTGCAAGAGGCAATTCGGAATGAAAATTGCTTTCTTCCAGCCGTTTCAATCCTCTGGAACGTTTTCGGTCGACGAACCCGCGCTTGGAAAATATCCTTGTGCGGTCCGCGCGGAGTCGAGGAGTGAATGTGTCAGAGAAAAAAATGATAAATAAAAAGGCTGCGTGAAAAAAATGTTATAAATATATTTGTGCGTGTTTTATGTTGGGAAAGGGTTAGGTGGCTTCTTTCCTTTCAAGCTTGTTTGTGTAAGCGGATGGATATGTTAACGTGGACGTGGAAGAAAAACAATGGAAAATTGCTTCATTTTGATGTAAGGTATAAAAAGCTTTTTACGAAATTATGTTTGCATGTTTATGATTTTAATTTTAAATTTGACTTAATTTAATGTCACATTTACCGAAACTATAAACAAACGATGTATTTTCGACCATTACGAGAAAACATAGAATGATATAAAATTACACTCGAGAAACTCGCATATGAGACTCATATTTTACTGCACAATAAAACACATCCCGAAGCATTACACATCTGAATATTTATTCCGAGCGTAAGAAACACTCAAATTTCATTCACTCGCGTAACAATTTATTACCACAATCCACAATTCAAAACCGACATATACGAAACGCGATACTTCCCATTAGATAATCCGAAGAGCATTCATCGCACACACCGTTTACCGGCAACACGAAAAATATCCATCTCCAGAGCTCGAGGGCGTGGGTCGAGGGGTTCCCACCGTTCGGAAAAACTCTCAAAAAACGCGAATAATCCTTTGGAAGGTCCCCAACCCCTGCGGCTAGGATATCTTCCGTTATAAATATAAAAAAACGGGAAAGGGACGAGCGGGAATAAACATCGCTCGGCCTAATGCGGCTCGACTTTTATCATTCCGCACCCACTCGAAGGACGGAAACGAAACGTATCGTTTCGCCAAAACGAGGATAAATTTTCACTGACGTCTACGTTTAACACCGTCACGTCGTTTTTATTGGTAGAGGTCCACATTTGATGCTCGAATATTGCTCGGAGTGCTTTCGGCTATGGTTTTCATCTTCCGGTTCTGTTGTCGTACTCGGAATTTCGTATGATTGTGATATTCTTCAGTTCAATATGCCTTTCAACTTCGGATTTTTTTTTATTTTCATTTATATAGGGTTTCATCTGAAAAAATCAAATTTCATTCTTTTTATACGATGAAAAATTCGGTTAGTAATTTAGTACCAATAAAAAATTGATGGAATTGAGTAATCAAAAATATATATATATATATTTATATGATATACGTACGTGTATAAAACTCCGAAGCGAGTCTGCAGTGTAACAAAGAAAAAGAGCGAAATTCCAAAATAACAAGATCAACTTAGCATTCGAACGCCGCTTATCAAATCAGCCGATTTCGTATTCGAAAAACGGAGAGGCAAAAAAGCGAACGAGATGCAACCGCATGATTGTTATGAAAGCTCGTGCTCTTCGGCAAACTTTCCACGAGGAGATATCCTTAAACGGGATCACTGGGATAGACAAATAAAACTTCGTCCGCAATCTTCGCATTTCGCCCACACACTCCTGTACGTGTCTGTTGGATACGGTACCACCTATATGTTCGCATAAAAAGAGAGTCGGGACATTTTCTGGTGCATGTGGGGGACGAAAGCTTCCCAAAGGGGCAGAGTGAGATTCACCACGCCCAATCTGGGTCAAAAAGAAATGTCGATGAGCTCTTACACTCTCCGGATGTATAGATATGTCCCTTGTCTGAATGCGAGCTTGCTCAAATTAATGGCACGATATCCGTGTTTTCAATATTGGATGTATCCGATATCGATGCTTTCGCTTCTAAATAAGTATTGATGTTGTTTGAAATTTACTTATATCATATATTCGAACAATATGATGCTTTTGATTCATAAAAATGAGTTTCCATTTGACGAAAATCATGAGTGCTTGTAAAGAGTGCTTCGTGGATGTCGAGTGCAGTGACCGCAGAATCACCGCCCTCAACTTTTTCCTTTTAGGTATCTCGACAAGAGAGAAAGTAAGGCGAAGATAGAGGTGTTGGCGAAGCAAAAGTATCTTTTTCTCTCTTCACTTTTTACGATTTTGTGTTCCCAAAGGCGCTGCTTCGCGAGCTAGCGATAAGAATTTGCAGTTGGGATATTTTGCAATGACGTATTTTGCACCGCGGGACACAAACATTCGAGAAATCGAAACGTATATACGTTGGATACTGGCAAAAATGATGAAAAAGGGTGGAAAAGTATAAATCCATACGATAAGAGACACCACTGTGGATCGAATGTGACTTTCGACAAATCCTGTTTTGTTTTGTATACGATATTTTGTTTTGAATACGATTTTTCCAGAAAAATCCACCACATATATTTTTTTCAAGATCTGGAATTAAAATACATATTTTTTTAAATAAGAAATAGTTCAATCAATCAAAATTTTCCATCACTATGTAGAATTAAGTTCAGGTGTTTTTTTCTTAATTTAATAAAATCAACTTAGAATATTTTAATTATGCAAAATTAATTAGAATACAAATTTCTATGAAAATCCTACTGAAGTTTGATAAATTTTCAATTTTACATTAAATAACTAAATGAAACCCACATTATTTAATGTAATTTGAATACCTAAGCATGTTTACACGATAGACCGGCGCCGGCGGAAATGCAACACTAACTTGCAAATTCCACTTGCTCGTTCCGCTCCAGGCGATTCCTCGTCTTTTAGCTGATTCAGAAGGCTGTTCGACCGTTCGATTCAAAATCAACAAATCTTGCTGATTGTGTATAATGATGGTGATGACGTCCACGAGGAACGAAAATTTCTAACGTCCCTATGCAACTGGCCTCATTTCGTATTCGCGACGCGGCGTTCATTTTCATTTAACCGACGTGCTATGTTCCTTTTCCGCGTCGTTTTATTTGAACCATAGTTTGATATCATTTTTGAGGATGCTGGTTTTTCGCGTTTCCGATTTTCCACTTTTCCGCTCTGGAAAAGTTGGCGGATCTGGTTCGCGTGCCTCTCCGACTTCACAACGGCGTTGTTATTTTATTTTTTTTCATATTTTCTTTTACAGTTTTATTTATCGAGGCAAGGTTGTTTCTCGCATTAGTTATGCGCATATTATTTCACAGCGTTGCATTTGATATGTAATTTTTGCATACGAATAAAACAAGTCATACATAATATACTTTGTACGATTCAAACAAATTTTTGTTTTCATGCATGATAAAAAATGTCTTTATAATCAGTTTGTATCAAAACACTTGAATTAAAATAATGGATGACTTCGTGGAAATTTCGAGAACAATTCCCAAGTTTATATAAGTATTTAAATGTAATAAATATACCGAAATGTACAATAATCGTTCCATTTTATATAAAAGCAACGAAACGAGTACAAATAAACGCAAAATTTAGACAACGCTCTCCATTGTTCGGATCTAAGATGGTTCGAGGGTGCGGCTGAGTCCAATTTCGCAAATTTCTCGCCAATTTCAACATCCCTTTTGTCTACTGACGACAGTAACACGAAGACGACGGCGCTCTTGCCGTCCTCGCAATGTTTACCATCTTTGAATTCGAGGCGAAAACCTTAAGCTTTGTTGTCATTGTTACCTTTGTGGCGTTATCCGACCGAAGACACAAAGAACGGCCGCTGAAAAAACCCTTGTTACTCCTGCCGACAAAGAAATCCCCGACAATAACACACACCGATAGACGCTAATAATAAATTTTCGATGGCAATTAATCGCCGTATTGTTAATTGCCGTCGGAAGCGGTTTGAGTGTTGAGTTTCTCGCTTTTGGATCCCGCGTGTATCGTTAATGCCCTCTTAGTTTTGCTAGTTTGTTGCGAATGCAAATGTTCCGTGTGTTTGTTGGATGTGCATACTAAACTGCCTTGAGTGCAGTGGAAGTTTGCATGGAAGGCTCTACTGTGTGGTTCAATTGTGAAAAGTCGGGGTTTATACTTTATACAGAGAGTTTTTGTATTTTTTTTTTAAGTTTACGTGTTATTCGAATTACCTATATAGATTTTCATAGACTTTCCTGGAAAAAAATTAAGTATGATATGTTAAATTATAGTTTGATTCTATATTAGAAACATGTATGCTTTAATAAATAATATAATCATAAAATAATTTCTGAAAATGACATTAAGTGGTAGTTACGATTTAATTACATATTTTAATTTATAACAGTTTTTTGTGCTGTTATATCTTTACCCTAAAAATTCACGCGATATTTGATGCGGAGTGCCCATTTATTATGGCTATCTTGATTTTTCAAGATAATTTTCATACGCGACGAAAAAAAAAATTATGCCAGAGTAACATCAAGAATCGTTATTCATTTTTTCATCAGCCTTGACTATATTCGAACTTTCAACCTTCCACCGAGCGAGCCGTGTTTATAACATTGGTTTGCGGTACTATTTTACATTTTTAATTATGTGTGTCTTTTGTAATGCGAACTATTTATTACGTGCTACTAATTGCTTATTGTTTTTTTTGACGTCCATAATGAATAAATTATAGTTCATTAAAGAATCCAAACGGCAAAAGTTCACGTTGGAAATTTATATAATGCCGAAATAAATTTGCTCGGTTTCGTGCGAAACAAACGGTGGCAATTTTTGTTTACGCTGAATTGTGGCTTGAATTAATTTTTACAAGACTCGCAAAGCGAAAAAACTTAATTATTTTCTCGAAATGATTAAGTTTTATCTGCGGTTCTATGTGAAAATTAAGTTTTGTGTTGTATTAAAATTCTAGAGTTTTCGTACTTAAATTAAATGTCTTTATCCGAAGCTTTTATGTCGGTAGTATATTTTTGCCCGTAAAGAACGCAATAAAATCGCAGTCGAGAATACGTAAAGTATAGTAAATCGACTATAATAAAATTTATGTTTAGATTTAATTGAGTGTTTCGATGGTTCTTTTTTTAATTTTAAATACACTATGCATGTCTTTTATTTCAAAAGTAATGAATCATCTTTGAAATTTTCATACATTCTTATAAAATACAGTTTAAATAGAACTTGTTATTACGTTAGAACGTACTAGAATTATTTACTGAATATCTTAAGCATATATTTCAATTCCGACATACAATTTTCAAAGTCGAACAAATTTGCATTAGATTCAACTTATATCGAACGAATTCCATTGGAATTGTCTAAAAAGTTTTTACCCGCCTTAATGACGAGCCATTTATTAGTCGATCAAACTTAATGTGATTTTCAAGCAATATACATTCCCAACATCCATACCGAGATATTTCAAAAGTAAATTCGAAGTTTATTACGTCTCAAAGAATAACTTTTTTTTAATTTGAAAACAATAGTAAAACAAAGTTCATCTCTCGGATGCGTCTATAATTTCCGAAAGTTTCCACGGACTACAATCGCAGTTAACTAACTATGAAAGCATGCTCTTCTAATTTCGCATTAGTACCACACACGAGCATGCGAACAAATATGAAACTTTACACGACGCCGGTATAACGCGGTCGAACGACAACAAACTAGCACAACACATATCTGAAATCATACAAAACGATATACAAGTACGTTTTCGCAAGCAGGAAAACCTCCCCGGGCTACAACTTCGAACCTGCGAATGCTGTTTTGCTGTGTGAATGTTACGTTTGTCGCGCGTTCTCAGAATAAGTGGCACATTTCAATATTTTTTATTTCGAAATTGTCGGGTGTGATATCGGTTTTTTATTTATGTATTGATTGGTTTACGAAAAGTATTTTACATTAGTTCGAAATTGATTTAGTTGAGCGCTTGAGAGCTTTTAAATTATAAAGTCGAGTAGACTTTTACATTATATCTTCCGCCGCACCTAAATTTATCCAATTATGTCACTTTTCTGATAGAGGCGCGGTTCATATAATACAGACCTGTGAAATTCCGTACGTGACATTTGAGTCCGTTAAGACCCGGAGGCTTTCTGCGATCGAACCTGTAGCAATTCTGCACGATCGATAAGGTCGAACGACTCTTTCCGCCACAGAAAAGCTCGTTTTCGACTTCTTTTTTACCATTGTCACACGTTAACATAAATTACCCGATTAAAAGTTTGCTTGCGAAAACGCGAAGGTCGCAACTTTCCATTTCGTGCGCATCGAACCATGAAGAAATGATCTGTCCAATAATTAATAATCTCGTGTTTATATTAATTGGTATAGGTTCAATTGTTAAATAGTATCGGTTTTCGGGAGATGTAGTTCCGTTGCTATTTTCGGTTGGCTGTTGGAGTAAAAGCATTGTGCTATTGATAGGTACTAGTTGGGTGGTTAAGTTACGGATCCTCGAAAAGGATACTCTTCAGTCTGTATAGTGTGGGGAGTTTGTTTGCTGTGCGATTTGCTCCGAGACTGAATTGCGGCAAGTTGAAATCCTTTCTAGTTTTGTGTACAAAAGTCGTTTATATATCGGTTGATACAAAATCGGTCAAATTCTTTCATTTTTACTTTAACATTAACGTGAAACCATTTATCTGTATTATAATGAGAATTCCATTTTGGTCGTTCTCATTTGCAAGTTGAATGAATTATTTAAATGTAATTTTAAAAGATACCATTCAAAGTAACCGAATTTAAATACAACCTTCAAAAATTCAACAAAATGATAGTAAGTATATTTTTTAACAAATTAATATTTTTTTCAACGTATAAATCGAATAAATATATCAATTTATTATTCCAGTATCGATCATAGAAGCTAAGCGATACATGAGATGTACAGGTATCCAGAAAATATGACTAAAGATACAGTAGCATTTAAATTCCGAAAATTTAAATATTATAATATTTTCTTTATCATTATATAATATCGAAAATATCTTATTACATGCAAATTTAAAACAACGATGATGACAATAAGTTCAAAACGAATATCTGACATCTTAAAAAATTACGTATATAATCCTCCGACGCAAACTTCATCATCTTACAACATCCTGTAGCACGTCCATTCGAAGACATATGTACACACACATCACAGGATGTAGGAAGAGTCGGCCAAAAGTGCATCAACGGGATTCCAAATGAAGTTTGACTGCAAAACATGCCTTGAATGCATTATGCACTGCTGCAAACGAACGTATCTCCCGGGAAATGATTCGCATTTGCATGCACGCGCTATATTTTCTCTAGTGCGGTATGAGACAAGAATCAACTCGAAAGTCTTCTACCCTTTTTTATTATTTCATCTTTAAAGAGGTCTTAATTGATACGTGGTTTGAATAAAATTAATGATAATGCTGGTCAAATGACGGTTTGAGTTTGATATGAAAAAAATCGATTCAGTAATTTCGATGCTTATTATGGATCAATTTCGGTTCACTTTATAAATAAATTAGGCAATGTAGTTTATAAGTATATTATAATGATATTTATTTATTTAAATATTTTTCGTAATCTTCATTTAACTTTACTAATTTCGAATCGAATCGACCCAATAACACCAGAGCGCTTATAACAAACGAAACGTCGGATTGTCTCCCTTGTAATGTATCGACTATGGGACAAATTACTCCGTTATATCTGCAGCTTCTCGAAAAGCTTTAAAATCGCCGGCGACGAACGAACGATCGCCAATAAAAGCCTCGGATGCCTTAACACCTCGCGCTCGTATCGTAAAACAATTCTAGTCCTTTGGGCGGTTAACTCGAAGGCATTTTTTTTTTCGTTCGCCTTAACGACCCCGCCATAACGGAGGCAGTATTATTATTTCAGCGTTAGCACGTGTATTCTTTTTTTTTCACGAGCGAACTGGATGGCTATGCAAATGAGCTTTTTCCGTGTGTGGCGTATAAACGCGGCGAGATCAGAAAATTCTCGGATTAGCGTGCGAATGAAGATAATTATTTTTATTCATATTTTAGTTGGTAAAAATCTGTTATAAGATTGAATCGAAGGTAATATTAAAAATGATTTATTATTAACATGTTGTATTTGAACGTATCAGTGATTTAAATATTCATAACGTATAACAGAAAAAAGTGGAACATAAACGATCGAATTCGATTTTTCCCCGAATTTCCTCGTATCAAAAGCAAGCAAAGTCGACAACTTTTGTGCTAGCTCATTTATATAATGGGCGCACCGTAAAAAAAATCGAAACGTCTGTATTTTCGCCGCTCATATTCACACGTCGGATACTAAACATTTCGAACACGTATAATTTTCAAACGTTTCGATATCGAAAAGGGCGAGCGCGTGTCGTAAATTATCGGCGTTTTTTCGCATTCGATCACTGCGTGCGAATTTTCGCGTTTATCTCAGACACGTCTGAAGTTCTCGAGTCCTCGTCCAAGGACTCGCCAAGGACACTCGAAGTGCGGTCTGAATAAACTGGGAAAAGTTATTTCGTTTACGGTCCGTTGAACTGTTGAATATTTCGTGATTTATTCATGGGATTGCCGCTAATGAATCGCTCCTCGCGCGAATTGAGAAATGGCCACGATTAAAGTTGCACGTGCCACATTTATTAGCAGTTTGTATATTTTTTTTAATGTTATGGATGAATGTCACGATTCTAAATAAAATAAAAGTTGCACGAAAGTACCCTTTTAATATTTGTCATATCAATAAAGTAGATGAGATTCGATTGAGGTGCGAAATACGAGCGAATATGTACGACAAATACGTTCGGAGAAAACGAATTTCGTATTTACTTTTTTACAAAGACTAACTTATATAATAAGTGAATACAATATTATATGATTTATTTTTTTAGATAACGTATTTGGAATCGTCATTTATCATCGTCATAAGCAATTCAAAGTTTTATTTGCATTAGCTTATAAATAATGTATCATTTCGTGAAAATATATTTGAATAAAACATGATTCAGAACTAAAAAATAAATTCATTAGGCAAACAATATAAAATTTCTCGAAAAGAGCAACCATTATGTTAATTTCAGAGCTACAGCGTATAATCTATACAATCGACAATAAAACAACATTACTTACGCGTAGTACAAAATAAAACAGTTTTATGCGTACTTTATAGGCCCTACAGCACTAATCTCATACGGAAAGCTTAAGGACTCAAAATTTCCACATGGCTCGTTTATCGGCCCTGCAAAATTATTCGCTCGGGGCGACCGATAAGATAAAGGAAGGCTTTATTGATGTTGCGACTCCTCGAACTTTTAGGACGAGGAAAATTTCCGAACATCGAATCGGAAAAAGTTGCCGGTGAATTTTAACGAACCACTTGCCGATGTGATTTTAATAAAGCCTTAATCAAGGCCGGTGGGTGACTAATTTTTAACGGTGGAAGCTGGTCACCCTCGTCAAATGGTTTTTCCGGGCTTGACAGTTTCTCCCCCATACCCTTTCCTGAGTGCGGTCGAATTTTCTGAGTTGAGTTTTCTGGGTCGATATAAATGAAGGATGTTGAATCGAAACTCGCAATTTGTATTTTTTTTTAAATTTAATATCAATTTAAAAATAAACAACGATCGTTCAAATGTGCTTTGATGACACTTTTGAATTCATATTCTTCATATTATTATTGGAAATTTTGTTAACTTTCCGCCTAGAGTTTTCCCGTTCCAGTTTTCTGGATTTGACCATGACTCGGCTGTCTGTTTCGTTCTTAATTGATTTGACGAGCCTCGTCTGCATGCAAACGATCGATTTGACATCAAATAGAAATATATACAATTTCCAAAACCAATTTGGAATTTGAAATCGTAGCATAATACTGATTCTTTTCATTTTTAAAAATGAACGGTAATTTATAACAATTTAGAGTTTGTTATCGAATTGAATTGAAGCAAATGCTTAAAAATAGTTCAATCTATCTTTTCAAAACGAAATATTTTTCATCGCACAGTAAAAAAATATTATCAAACGCGCCCACGCACCATCATTCAACAAATCTACAATTTATCGGTACATGTACGTCAACTTCCGGCCTAAGGCACGTTTTACTCCCATTTAATATTTCCATGTTCCGAAATAATATGATTACGAGGCAGCTTTTCATTTGACCCGTCTCCGAAAGCGAACGTGAACTCAAAGGCAGCCCACCACGGAAATCCCGGGACGGGACGGGACGTACCCCATTTAGCCGAAGATTAATTAATCTCGGGACCTCCCGTCCACCCACTCGTTGAAAAGTTCGCTTCTGCCTCTCCTTTGCAGTCTCTCGGCTATAATTGGTGAGGTGTGCGCCTTTGGAATTAAGAGTTGGCCTGTGAAGGGGCTCCGGAGTGCATCTTTATTTCTGAGGTTCTATTGTTTTCGTTTGGGTTATCTTAAATGAATAAGTTGTGATATATCTTGTGGGTTGAGTTTTTTTTATGAATTTATAAAGTATATCATTGATAAAAGTTATGATTTCATGATTAATAATCAAATGTAATGTTACGTGATATTTTGGAAAACTCGATGTTAAACACGTGTCAATTAATCATGCTCGACTCCTCAAAGTCTTTGATTGATTCTGTGGACCTATATCTGGAAAATAGACTCTTTTTATTTTGTTCTTTTGAGTTTACAAACCTAGAAACTTTACAATGCTATAAATTAATTAACGTACCGATTCTTTTTGGTCACTGAAGTTAATTTTTTTTTGCGATTAGCGGACGAATACGATTATTTATCGTTGGTCTGATTGTAACATAATTTTGTAATTTTTTTTTAAATATTTTAACCTTCAGCTTATCACTTCGTAAAGGGTCCAAGCGATAGAAAAAAAATACTAAAATTTCTGATAAAATTGGAAAATTTTCGTTCTTATATAGAAATTATTATATAATATATAGGTTACATGAAACCATATTACAAATATATATTTATGTATTGTTTTATCTTTTTGAACATATATTTGAACTAAACAATAAAATCTACGATGTATAATTTAAAAAAAAAACATTGATAATATTTTTTATTACAAATTATCAATTTCTAGTTATTATTTTGCGCTCTCATGTATTAGTTAGAAAAAGGTTTTTACAAAATCATTTTTTTGTTTCAGATATGCTCTAATACGACTCATAAATGGGAAAAAATAGAATATTCGCCTGATGGCGGTGAAGCAACGACCCGAACCGTATCGCGACTGCGCCCAGTCTCTACCCCTCGACATTCTGTGAGTCTCGCTTTATTATTTATATATTTCGTTTCATTTCTGTTACAATTTATTTGTCACATGAAGAAAACCTAACGTTCCGTGAACCTGCTCATGACACTCGACGTTTATCTAAGAGTTTTCGTTACATTATCGTTTCGAAAACAAGTGCTAGTTTTGCAATGTCGGTATCGAATTGCTTTCGAAGCATACCGGTATGTGTTGGTGGATCCTTTGAAACAGAAGACATGATCTCGTTTGCAGACCTAATTAACTTTGCTTCGATGCTCTATATTTTCATGTGCTCTTCGACGAATTGCGACATACGATACTGTTTTTGATCCGGTTTCTCGTTGGAAAGCTTCAGCGATTAATTAAAAGGAAACGTGCGTTTATTTTGATTTTTATTAAAGTAACATCAATATACAGTCTTGCGCAAATAAAAAAAATACAACTAAATTAAGTACGTAAATGCTCTTTAACAGTGCAACATCGGTGGATCAGTGCGTATAAGCGAACAAACACTGGACTTAACATTGTTCCAACGTATAGTATATGTACGAGGACGTTATGAATTTCTGCTTTTGATCCGACGTCTATCCCATGCTCAAATATGCAAACGAACGGATTTGTGGCGTTTTATTCGGATATCCTTTGTCCGATGGGCTGAATAGTCAATTCGTGGACCTAAAAAAAATAAAGTATTCATAAAAATAATTATTTTGAATTACTTCATATTATTAAATGTACAGAAAATTTTCAATATTGAAAAGTACCTGAACATTGGGCCTTGTGCTAAGCACGTACAACACAGCATCGGCAACGTCCTCCGGTTGTATTTGCTTGAAGTAACTCGCATCCCCATTCAGCTGCCCACTCATTCCTAATACGTTCATGGAAAACGTGCGAGACATTTCAGTATCCACAGTTCCGGGACTTATGCTCTGAAAACGACAAATTTTGATTGCATTAAAACCACTCCGGATTCCGCTCACTTCATCCCGAATCTTCAGACTCACCGTCACTTTGATCATGCTTTTGAGTGCCATCAACTCGATCCTCAACGATTCCGTCAGTGCTGTGAGTGCGTGTTTGCTAGCCGGATACATACCCAGAGGTGTACTGGGGAGGAAAGGGACATTGTGTCCCGCTAAGCTGGAAAAACATAATACACAATTACTATGTGTGTCTCGGATGAAATTCGCTTAAGTTTAAATCACGTAGCGGCTAACAAAAGCGACGCAATCGTGTCGCGCTTAAAAGTTCGGGAAACTGTGCGCCTCCGCTGAAAGTTTGTCGTTTTAGCGAGTGCACACGAAAGTTTGCTCGTGTGTACCGCATGCAACTTTAGATCGATTTTACAAATATTTTTACAGAAAAAACAATATCAGTCATCATTATATACAGTGTAGACAATATCCATTATAAGATAAATATACCTTATACTAGTATATATGCCCGATGTTCATAACATCGGCTGCGGATTGATAACCCAACTATTACGCAATAAAATAAAAGTAGAATGTATTTATGCAAAATTATTTTATAACCGTGCCGTTGCGTGATGTAATAAAACAAAAATTGAATATATGCAAACATATT
>JAOXNN020000055.1:5456005-5466740 GCA_028571205.2 Hydropsyche betteni | reverse complement strand
AAACAAAAATTGAATATATGCAAACATATTTTATAACCGTGCCCTTGCGAAATGTCTCCAGAATATAAGAGTCGCGAACGTCGTCGACACAGATACACAGACAAACACACAGACATACGGATACACAGAAATCCGCTATTATATATAGGGGATAAAATGGAATTGTGCATTTAAAAAGTATATATTGTACTTTAAAACTAATTACTTGCGCATTAGAATATATACGATATACATTATTTTTGGTGCATTATAAAGTGAGTATAGATTTGAGCATTGAAATGATCGAGAGGTGCCAACGTCGCCAGAAAAAAATCTTCCAACATAGACAACACAATACGTTTCCTTTTATTAAAATTTTAATTTTATTGAATTTCAATCAAATTTTAACAATTTAGTCCATTTTTGACGATCGCGCGATTGGTATTTCGCCCTGTTCACGTCCGCGGCGTCGCCTATCCTTTATTTATATTCATTCTAAGGCCAGGCGCCCACAGGCGACTAGTCGCGGCGCAATTTATAATGCAACACATTGTTTTGGGTTGAAGTGCGCCCATCAACCATATGGGCGCACTTCAACCTAAAACAATGTGTTCCACTATAAATCGCGCCGCGACTAGTCGCCTATGCGCCCCTGCCCTAACACACTTTTTATTCGTTTTGAGCTACACATATTTTTTCGAATGCACACATAATTTTTTTCTAACTCAAACCAATTTTACTAAACGCCCATTCAAATCGTCCCCGTATAACATCACGACCACCATCGACAGCACCATTGTCAAAACAAAATCACCAATCACGAAAACGTCCGCATCCACTCAACTCGAATCACCATCCAAAACGGCTACTCCCACCGAACATCCAGTCCAGACCCGGGACAGTCCAGTTAGCGAAAAGCATCCAGGTGCTCGCGACGCTGCGATTGAATTAACCCCCCCGTTCCCGGGGGACGATCCGATCCGAACGATACGTACAGGGCAGAAGGACCACCAAACACACAAAGAGCGGCCCAAATGTGCCTACCTGTTGATGTGAATTACGTGGCCGGAGTCCCCTCGCCTCCTCATCGAGCTGACCGCCTCCCTGGTGCAGAGGCTCAGCCCCACCACGTTGGTGTTCATCACCGTTCGCCATTCGTCCACGTTGCCGGCTGCGAAAATTGATTCCATTATTCTCGTCGTTGGATTGAGTGTGTCTTTGATCTGTCGTTTTGGGGTTTCTCGACTTTTTCGGGAGGGTTTTTCCGAGCGGGTCGATGTTCGAGGGAGGATGGGTTGAGGTTTTGTTGGGTTTTTATTGGGGTGTTGGTGGATGTTATGTTGATTGTTATTGTATGACTAGTGTATAAGCCCGATGTTAATAACATCGGGATGTGCATGTGTTTATTTTAAAGTCGATGCCCTTATCCGATTTGAATATTTGATATTAAAATCAAAATAGTTAATTTGTTATTTGTTTGTGATATATAAGCAAAGCCAGTAGTAAGTAGGTACTAATAAGCATCATATTATAGACGTTAACTGAATACGCATAAAGACCACATTATAATATCTAAAATCGCGAGCGTCATCGAACAGACAAACACATATAGAAATCCGCTGCTATATATAGGGGATTCAAACATTTTTTCCACTGCGTGATAATCAACGTATTGCATAAGTCAATAGATACGCTTTCATAAGCATGATATTATAGACGTTAATTGTATACGCATAAAGACCATATATGCATGAAGAATAATTTTATAGACGCAAAAAAATAATCGTATCGACGCGTCGTTTTAAAGTTGCGAGCGTCATCGAACGACCGAACGAACAGTCAGACAGACAGACACACAAATCCGTGATTACATATATATATATATAGGGGATTTTGTTTTTATGTCAAGAACGTACTGATGGTGATATTATAAAATAATTATTTTTTTGATAAAAATTATTATGTTTACGAGGTATACGAGGTTGGCTTTCGAATAAGGTATATAGCCTAGACCCCCAATATTTGATGAGGAAACCTTTTTCTACAGTGGACACACAATGGTTCGACAATGATGATGTTTTTATTAGCGAAATTCACGAACCGATTTTAAAAAGTTTAAGATTGATTAATGTCAATTTTGATATCTCGAATCGATGTGATTTTTTTTAATTAGATTTTAGTATTCAAAACGAATTTCGTATTAATTAATCTGAGTCGCTTTTAGTACATGTTCCGTCATTCCAATTAGGGATAAATGAAACAGATACATGAAAAATAATAATAATGAAACGAAATCTGAGAGAATACAAAAGTACGTATCGTGGAAAATGCGGGAAAGACACTCAGAATCACTTTTATTTATTTTCTGATGGAAAAAAAATTAACGAGCACCCGCCTGAAAATGCTCTTTCATCCATCCCATCACGCCAATACGGGGGGAAAAAAGAGTGGAATCGAGGAGGATTTTCAATTAAATGTTTGTAAAAAAATATATATTATATATATACAACTAACTCAGCAACGGGGAAGGAATCATTTGTTTTCCCATATATCCCGCGCAGTTAACGAGGACGTCTACCCCTCCGAAGCTCGTTTGTATCCACCTAAAAGCAGCCAGGATATCTTCTTCTTTTGTCAGGTCACATCTGAGACCTCTGATCATTCCTCGGCCTTTAACTGTAATGTTCAATTCCTGCAAAAGTAAAGAAATTCAATAAGTGAATTAATTTAATGTGATTTCAATCTCGTCCATACTATTTTTGTGTAAAACTAATTTGTTTATTTACGTTTCGTTTCATTCATTATATTTTAGTTACGTTGAATTACCATTAAAGTTAAATTTTAAAAAATATGCAAGTTAATGATAAAATAATTTTTAAATTACATAAAAAAATATACTCATTAAATAGCCACGGAAATTCTTTGCTCACATGATGTTTAAAAACCGCATTTTGCTATCATTTCATAATTCCATGATTATAAAACTTGACTTTGAAATGCATGTTTACTGTGTAGAAATAAATATCGCACTTTGAGTAAACAAAGATAATGAATATTGTGCTAATTGCTGTGAACTGAATTCGTTGATTATATGTGTAAAATGAAATAACGCATGCAGAATTCCGTGAATTTTGCTGAGCATTGTTTTTGGGACGTTTTCAGCTTTACTAGCTTTTAATTAGTGCATTTACACATTCGGTGCGCAATCCGAAATTGTTTGAAATTGCAGTCGACTTATGCGGTCGTGGAACTGAAATGCGTAATTAACTGTCAATTTTTAATTGATTGATGAACTTTTAATTAAGGACCGTTCTAAAAATAGCCAATTATTTTAATTTTCAAATAAAACAATAGAAATGAAAAACGTGAGTCATTGAACCCGACAAATTCCTCTCGAATTCGTGAGTCTTCCCACGTATGTATGTTCGTAATGCAACCTTTCTCCAGCGAATTGCATCGACCGAGTTTCCATATTTAGAATGTTAGCAAATAGAACGGCGACATGAAAAGTTGCTGATCTTTCGTAATCCGATGATGTCATTTTTGATTAGAGCATTGTTTTCGAAAGCAGTAAATTTGCAACGGTACCACACGATCAACAATCAGCAGACTTTCGCATATGCAAAATATACACCGTTTTCTAAAAATATTGAATAAATATACTTTCAATAAACATTCACTTTGATCTTCAACGTTATTCGATACACGATGAAAATTCAACATAGCGTTTATTTTTTTTCTAAATAGTATGCTTACAGTCAAACTAAAAATGTAAATGAGCCGTCGAAAAAAATTCATTTAGTATTCTGCCCAAAAAATGCGACTGGTTTACGCCGGACGTATGTATGACGTAGCCCTCAGAATTTTGGACTATGACGTCATTTTGTGTCACTCACCTGTATTTTTTCCTGTCTTCTCGCCAAACCGACAACTTTCATCCCATGATCAGCCAAAGTTACCGAAATCTTAGCCCCCATACCACTACTGGCTCCCGTCACCACGGCGATTTTCCCCTGCCATCGTTCCATGGCGAAATCGATAACACGAATCAGCTGTTCCGCAGAGTCAAAATTTTATTTTATTTATATTCTCCGATGCGGTCCGCTTTTTATGTGCACGTTCCGTTTCAGCTGAAACGACGCGCCTTATTGAATTATCTGATAAGGCGCCGCAAAGTCGGAGCGATCTACAGTCGCATCGCGTGAGCGAATTTTGCGGAGCAACGAAAAAATATATATATATATAAAACACGGACCCAGTAATAATTTTATATATACTGTTTATATTGTGTGTATGAAAAGGGTAAAAAAATATGAAAATAGTTCACGGAAAGCGACTTTGTTTCGGTACATTCGCGTGTCCGTCGCGAAGCGCTTTCGGCGCTAGACTGGCTTTTTTTCGTTTCGGTCGTACGTGAAATTTCAGAAATTATGTCAGCGGATTTATAAAGCAAGGTGATGTAATCGAGTGAATGGTTCTTAAACTGTGGGGCGTGTTCGGATTAGCGCCGGCTAATTTTTGAGATCGATATATGTTTAGTTAAGGCGTGAATTTTTTATGCGTCAGAACTTTTCGCGCATTGTTTTGTTCAAAAATTTGTTGAATCGATCTTTAAAAGGGTTGAATATGTGTAATCAATCTAAATCATTTTAGCATTATCTTTCTTTCGAGATATTTGATGTTTGAGATTCAGTGGAAGGTCAGCGGTCGTGATCGATACGCAAGTCTCGATATTGCGGTATTCTTAATTGAAGTTTTTCATCGTTTTATTAATCTGCTTTGTTTTCACTTACACTAATTGTAAATATATTTCGTATTTTTATGTCATAAAATAATAGTTATTATGCCTGCAAAATATTTATTTTCATTCGTTGTGTTGCTTCCTGTTGCTTCTATCGGTATAACAATAAGGTGCATAATGTTGTGCAAATATTGTACGGTTTTATTTCGAATTCAATTATTTGATATGATGGATGTTTTCATATTCATGACAAAATATTCGTGTATTTTTAGCACTAGTTTTGGATGGATTTGTTTTGTATTCTATATTAATGATATAGTAATTGATTGGTGAAATTTATTACAAGAGAAATTTAAAAAATTGATAATAAAAAATAATGTAAGTTTTTTTTATGACAAAATATTTATTATTAATGAATTTATAATAATAAATGATAAGATGCAATCATGCATGCTTGTAGATTTTGGAAAAATTATTATTTTTTTCACACTTGAACTTGACCAACTGGTTGAATAGTCAATTCAGCAATCTGAAAATAAATAATGATAATTAATTAAGTGATATCTACACAATGTCTAGCTTGACAATTTCACCAATTCAACATATTCACTAACAATAAATCATTGACCGTTAAAATGATTCATTCCCATTGAAATATCTTTATAAAATATTTTTTTGACTAAACGCTAGATGTCATTTTTCAATATTGAAAAAATAATTAAAACTCCGAAAATCGAATTTCATACATTAAATTAATCCCAAAAATAAAATTTTAAAAATATTTACATATATTTGCATTTCAAATTTATTTCCATTTTTATTTTTACTACCTGCACACGAGGTGATGTGCTCAAAATATATAAAACCGAATCAGCAACATCATTCGCATGTAAACACTGATCTGGTAAGGGCCCCTCAAGGAGCGTTGGATCGAATGGCTTCCCTTCCATTTCAGCATGCCCTTTCAACACCATTTCCGTGTAAACTGTCCCAGGGCTAATATTCTGAAAATTAAATGTTTGATATAACAATATCGGTATTTTTTATTTTATATTTCATTTTAGCATTCGTATATAAAACACAAACAGTGACTCTTATTTTGCTTTTTAAACGCATCAATTCGTGGCTGAGGGCTTTTGACAGCACTGTTACTGCATGTTTGCTTGCTGAATACATTGCGAGATCAAATGAGCGCGGAACAGATTGTCCAGAAATACTGAAAAATTATTGAATCAATATTATTATCGAAATCGTGTAAGAAAATCAAATATTGTTATCAAATCAAATATATATCAACTTCATTTATTTGTTTTACTCGCCTGCTTATATTTATAATAACTCCATTATCTCCTCTCTTTCTCATAGTTTTCAAGGCTTCTTGGGTACATAAACCCACAGCTAGAACATTTACGTCCATCATAATTTTCCAGTCTTCATATTTTCCATCTAAAAAAATGGAAATAAATTTAATTATTGTATAAAAATTAAAAGAGTGCATCTATCTAAATTACTTGAGATTGCATCGAACGTGCCACACCCGGCATTGTTGACGAGTACGTCTACCCCTCCTAATGTCTCATTTACCCATTGAAACGCAGTAACCACTTGTTCTTTGACAGAAATATCGCAAGCCTTTGCATGAATCTTTCCATTCGTTGTTTGCGTGGCTAATTTCTAACAATAAACAATTTTACATGAAAATATTTAAAAAAATCACAAATTTCAATTCATAAACGTTTACTCAACCTCTATTTTATCGACTCTTCTCGCAAGTCCGACTACTTCATATCCTTTAGAAGCTAATGCCAAAGCTATTGCTGCTCCTATTCCAGAACTGGCTCCGGTGATCAAAGCAACCTTCTTCAATGGCGACGCCATGGCGACTGTTTTTGTTGTTGAGCATTATGCTATCCCTTGTACAAGTGGGGAGAGCATATACAGAATGTCCCGAAAAAGATGATCCATTTTCGAAATAGTTTAAGTTTTAAACTCGAATTAAGCCAAATATATCGAATGAATCAAAATAACTTGAATTATCTGCTAATTAATTAATTTATGTACATTTAAATACAATCTTATCATCATGGCATACCATATTTCACTGCAGAGTCGCCATCGGAGTCTTAAGAGGACCGAATCAAATGTGCTTACCGCACATACTGGTGTACCGATCGCCGAGACAGTTCGTAATTATTGTCACAAATAATCTTGACGCCAATAAATACATATAATTCGTATGGCCAAAGATAGAGAATGAAATGGGAAACATTTTTGGAATCGCCTCATCCTAACGAAAGTTTCAACTTATTTTTTTGGGTCAAATGGTTAAATATTTGTAAACGATCAGGCAGATGTTTAAAAGAAAAAATTGGGTCCCACTATCGCCTACCTGCGTTTTGAACCATCATCGTATTGATAGTTCATGGAATATAGTATAACATCACGAGCTGGTTTCAAAACTTAAAATATTATTAAAAACAGACTCTTAAAAATATTAAAAATTTAAGTTTTCTTCTTTTCCAAATAAATATGAGTGCCATTTGGTGACGATTAAACTATTTGAAAGTAAATCTAAATTAGCCTTTTTTTCCAATACATACAATCATATTGATATTTGACGCCAATTATGTATTTCGAAAGTTGAACTATTTTTGTGCAATTCAGTATGATCGCACTGTTATCTCGGTGATATATTATATTTATTTATCGGTAAATAGTATATTAGCTTAGATTACATGACCTGTAAATTTTATGTGTCTTTTAATAGAAAATTAATTGAGGTCAAAAAATTGTTTATTAGTTGATGATATAAATTTTTTTATTATATTTACTACAACACAAAAATTCTAAATTGCATTATTATATACCTCTTGTTATTATATACGTATTGCATCATTATCATCATCATCATCATTAACGAGTAGCGACCTATTAGTCTTGCACTACAGAACAAGGTCTTATCAACTCTTGTGACAGATTCATGTTCAACTAATGTTCTTAAATATGAAAGAATATTATATGAATATGTTTAAATAACTTATCGAAAGTTGACTCTACTATGACTTTTATATTTTTATCACTTTTAATAAATATTATTTAAATATCACTTTCATCGTTCCCCGGCTTTCCGTAGGCAGTCTGTCGCAATTGTTTAGTTAAAATTAAATGTAGAATTCTCATTGTAAATTTGGTACCCCTAGTTTCGCCTAGTGTTGTTGGTATGCAACTAACAGGCCGGTTCAGGAAGCTGGCATAGAGTAGGGTGCATGTAACAGGCGGGATGGTGGGCTTCCCCTTCGAATATTATCGTTCGTTATTAATAAATATGAGAAATACTATATCTAATAAACGTTTGACCTTAAAACTCAAATATAATCTAATCGTTTACTTCATATGAAATTCTGAGACTTAAACTATTTCATGTTATTGAAATTTCAAACATCTTGACTATTTTTAAAAAGTCATTTTTAATGGAAATGAAAATATTTATTCAGATGTGATGAATAAGAAAAAAAATAACATTTAGAATTTTATTCAAATTTGTTTAATTGTAAATTACTACAATAATGTTCAAAATAAATTGCTTGATTTATAGCAACACTTTTCATAATCTTTTACATTTGAATAAAAATCCCAATTGTTTCCATTACTCATGGTTCGATAGTTAGCTCACTTATCTGGAAATCGGAAATACATAAATAATAGTTTGACAATTAAACAATATATATGATATATATTTTAAACACATTTTTGAGTACCTTCACACGAGTCGGAGTACTCAAAACGTATAGAATTGCATCCGCAATATCTTGCGCGATTAAGCTATTTTCAGGCATATCTCCTCTTCGGATTGCTTCTTCGAGATTCCATCCTGGTGTACTGCTGGTGCTAAGTTTCGTATACATTTCAGTAAGAACTGCTCCTGGACTCAGATTCTGAAAAATATCATGTTATATTATTATAACAGATCTCTAAATTTCTACAGTATTTTAAAGAAATACGCACAGTAACTCTAATTTTGCTCTTCGATTTTCTTAATTCGTTAGCTAAGAATTTCGACATTGCAGTTAACGCATGTTTACTTGATGAATATATACCGATGTCAAATGGGTGAATCGAATGTCCGGCGATGCTGAAATAGGTTTTAATTAAAAAAGTAATAATATTTGCAATAATATAATTTTTTAATTACATACCTATTGATGTTAATAATGTTACCATCATCTCCTCTGTTTCTCATAGTTTTCAAGGCTTCTTGCGTACAGAGGGTAACACCCAAAACGTTCACATTAAAAACTTTTTTCCAATCCTCAAATTTTCCACCTGATCAAATAAATTCAACATGATACAACATATAAACATTTTCATTCAAAAAAATTATATGTATGTTTACTCACTAGCAACACCGCCAATTTCTAATGTTCCAGCATTATTGATGAGAACATCTACGCCACCAAATGTATCGCTGATCCATTTGAAGGTTTCCGTTACTTGTTCTTCGACAGTCACATCACAATCTCTAGCGTATATAGTTCTATCAGCTTTCGACGCTAATTTCTTTAAATAAACATAAATATTGAATGACATTGCATAAATATAAAAAAATACCTAAAATATAAAAAAAAATATTATACTCAACTATTATTTTGTCAACTCTTCTTGCCAATCCGATGACTGTGAATCCTTTTGAAGCCAAAGCTAAAACAGTCGCTGCTCCAATTCCAGAGCTGGCTCCGGTAACTACTGCCACTTTTGTCATTGCTGTGCTTTCCATAGTTGTTGGTTTCACTAATCGTAATCAGAATATGATGCTTCGGCTGTCCGAGATCGTGCATTTATAAAGCATGTGTTATTGTTGTATTATACCACATCCTTCCTAAAATATTCTATTATTCTATAACTTATAAAATTTTGAAAATATCTTTTGTGGTTTTTATTTTGTTTTGAAAATATTTACTAATTTATCGTATTATAGAGTGTATGGGTTATGGTCATTCAAACATAAGATAATGTTTATATGATTAAAACTTTAAATTTTATTTTCTATCATGATTATGTAAAAAAAATCTTGTTTTATATTGATGAAAATCCATAATTTAAAAATCATAAGAATTGACTAATAATAATTCGATGATCTGTTGACTTTATGCTTGATATCTTTTGAAGTTATTTATAATGTCGCAAACACGTCAGTAATTGCTTCCATAACAATTGTGGCCTTAAAATTTTTTTAAGATTTAATGCAAAAAAATGAATTTAATGCTCAGTTTAAAATTTAGGTTTCAAAAAGTTGACCCTGACATTCACATTTGAATTGTAGATAGTTTACACTTATCATACAATGTTTTTCGATAAAACCACATTTGTTAATAAAATGTGGTCTCCACCAAAAAAAAACGTTGTAACATTTATCAATGAGTGACATTCATCGAATATTTATGAGTACGAAACAAAATGAGTGTTTTTCTACATTGAAAAAATATTTATATTTTATTTAAAATATTCTAAAATTAATTTTTTTTTTCAAATAAAAATATTATATGACATAAATACTTGTGTAAATATCACAAATTCTTAATGTACGCGCAAATCGCAGGAAATCCATTGCCAACCTCACCTCAAGCATGAGAAGGTACCGCCCATCCTCTGCAAAAAGGTTGAATTAGCTATTTGCGTCGTGAAATCGGGAAAAATCCCGGATCCAGATATTATAACGATGGATAAGATTAAATGTGCAGGCAAACTTTTGGCTGAAGCATTGACCAAACTATTCAACAAGTGTCTGAAAGAATGCTCTATTCCATAGGAATGGAATAGCGCCTCGATGTTCTTTCTTCACAAAAAAGATGACTAGAAAGACATCGAAAACTACAGACCAATTAGTCTACTATCGATAGCTTATAAACTCTTTACGAAAATAATAACGCGACGGGTTGAGAATAGTCTAGATGGCAATCATCCTATTGAACAAGCTATTTTTAGAGTGGGGTTCAGCACAATGAACTATTTTCAAAC
>JAOXNN020000055.1:5426149-5448692 GCA_028571205.2 Hydropsyche betteni | reverse complement strand
TATAGCCTAAACCCCCAATATTTGATGGGGAGACCCAGTCCTGCAGTGGGCACAAAAAAGGGTCGACAATGATGAATATTATATTGATATTTAATAGAATTTAGAATATTGATTGTCTAGATAACAATACGTGCTGAAAATAAATATAATTTATCAAATTATATAATATATTATATCGTTTGGTGGTTTTTTTTTTACTAATTTTATTTCCATGCCATCCATTTCTTTGAAAATCATCATTCATGTCAAAACAAAATTACGCAATTCGAAAGCACGTATGCATAACCTCCCGAACACAAAAATTGACAATGCGAAGTTCACTTCGAATCTCAGTTATCAACGAAGCGAAAGCGTAATTATGAAGTTTCGCGCAAACTTCGTCCCGAAAATGCTTACGTCTACTTGTTCTCGAACATTCTCCGCATAGCCACCATTAAAAATTCCGTCTGTAAAAAGCCTACCTAATCGATCTCGGGGATATTTCATCTCGCTAGAGAGTTCAGCCTCGTTTATTATTTAGCAAATTCCAAAAATAGGCTCGCCTTCTCGACGGATGGGACTTGTAAAAATGCGTTTTATCGTTACACATAATACAAAGATTGGGCGAAGGTCTGCCTTTAAACATTCACGGCTTTCATTCAAGCCGAACGCCGACGTATAACACTATCAAGTTTTACATTATTGTGAAGTCGTTATTGCTAGCGAGCTCGCAACTTACGACCCATTAACCGAAAGCTAAACTTCGTAAGACTGGAACAATTTTCCCCTGCAGCCCTTCCGCCTGTTTATAAATAGAGAACCTTCGTTGGTTATGTGTTGCTGCTCATGTCCGTGTTTTGTATTGAATGGACGAGATATACTTTAATGACGGTTCATTGAATATAAGATGCAACAAATATTTTCGTTATCCATTCATTTTTCGATTGTGGATTGTTTTTTAAAATAAGATGAGATAATTAGAGAGATAAATATGATTGATTGAATTTCGAAATTTTTGAATGAAAAGATTCCTCACGTGATATTTATATGTTATCATCATCATATGCAGTTTGGTAACGTTTACTAAGTCTTTTGATACAATCAGATTTTTTCTTTACACTGATACAATTCAAAAGATAAAAAACTTATCGAAAAAAAAAATTACAAATCAATTTCATAGCGATAGTATAAAATTTCACAATAAATGAACACTAATATATTAAAAAATGAAACAAACTGATGAAAATCATTCAAAAAACAATTATTATCGATATTCAACCCTACCTACCTTATCGACACTACAATTCCCACAGCGACACATCAAACTCGAACAAAGAAAGCGACAAGAAAATGGATCATCTAGCAAACAAATTTGCAACATCCACATTAACATCCGCGTCTCAACACCTTCGCGAGCATACATAATACACAAATTAATTAATTAAACAGCCGTTCCAACACCTGAGACCGCTTAAGCTCGCGCCTCGCCCATCACATTATGAAATAAATAATTGAAGCGATCCTCCGCGCGCGCCTCCACAGTTTTCCCGATCATCCGGCGGATTTTCCGCGGAAAATCGACCGGGGACAGTGTCGTCGACTTTCGAGCGTGGGAACAAGTTGCGTGGGCGTGAAAGCCTCCCACGAAGATGCGAGATGAACCCAATCAATCAAAGGGCGACGCCCACGAAGGGTATCTCGGGTCGTGGCAAATTGCCTTCCGGTTTCTTCTTGTTCTTGTTGTAGGGTGCGAAATTAAATTTAGACCGGTTCAAAGTGTCCGCCGTTTTCACATGCAAACGAATGTCGAATGTGATCGAGGCGGGGTGGGTTTTGAATTTTTTTTTATTAGTGATCGATTTGAGTGTTTATTATGGTGTTTGTGATGAATGGTTTATCGGTTGATTGTTGGATGTTTGTGCTGTTTGTGAAATTGCGTAATCGATTGTGAATACGAATTATTCAAAAAATTCATATTTTTTGTGCCGATAACACATCGATTATTGATTATTGAATATACGATTTATTACGTGCATGCATTTTTCAATTAATGTTTGAGTGATTTTTTTTAATTTACATCAGTATGCAAGAAACGATTGATGCTAATTACAACCATGTTCCATTTTCTTGACAAACGATATATGCGTTGCTTGAATATTATATTGTGTTTTTGTTGTGATACCACATTTTTAAATATTACATAATAAAAAAAATGAATTGTAACTAACTGTTGTGATGATTGAATAAAAATTCATATCTTGACGTTATTTTTCAATCAACGTATTCTGCTGTTTATGATTTAATTTTAGTTATACGAAACGAACGTATATAGAACAACTGCTCAGTAAATATTAAAGTAGACCCTTGAATTTACATACTAAAAAATCTATGCCGCCAAGGGTTCAAAGCAAATATTTATTTTGGAGAAAGTTCATTGACACAAACACACAACGGACAAAGTAGCTACGTACGTCTTACTCCCACATAACAACTTTGACTTTTGACTCTATAACGACACGATTATTTTGTCCTTTATTTCAATGGAAATTAATATCCTTCGAAGCGCCATCCCTGTTATTTTATAACGTTAATATTTGACAAATACCCATTACCCATCACCCGACCAAATACCCATACCAAACCAAGCCCATACTAATACCCATACCAAATACACATTACCCATTACCCTCCCATACCTTCGCCAAGAGGGTCGGCTCGCGGAAGGACATATTTCGTTAAAATTTTCCTCGCCTGGGCATACCGTATGCCCCCTGGAAAGCAGTCTTTCGCGATTGCTTAGTTAAAATTAAATGTAGAATTCTCAGTAAATGTAAATGTGGCACCCGTAGTTTCACCTAGTGTTGCTGGTTCCCAACTATTGTAAGCCGACTCAGGAAGCTGGCATAGAGTGGGTTGCATGCAATAGGTGGGATGGTGGGCTTCCCCTTCGATACCCATTACCCTATAAATAAAAACTTTGAACGACATTAAATTATGTCTTTCCTCGTTACAGATGGTTACCAAGGTCGGCAATCAGGCCGCCGGAAGGCGACCTGTCCGACTGCGTGCTGGTTGTCGGAGTGTCCAGGCCGAAGATGGCCGCTGCTCTACTTTCAGTCACATTGATATCGCTCTTCCTCACGTTTCATGTGCTTTACGATAGCGCAGTATACAGTTTACAGGTATTTAAAATTTCCATTTAATTTTTTTCAATTTTTCCACGAAATTCTAGATCAAAATAGACTTAAAATACGAATCTCTTTTCACGAAAAATTATATCAAAAATATATCAAGATAACTTGATCATCATTGAACAGTTAGATTCTGTTTGTTCAAAAGTGCATTTTTGTTTTGATTTATTAGGTGGCAAGTTCGACGGCGGGCGAATCTCGTCCGTCTGAAAGCAGGGATGATTCGTCAAGATCAGCCAGACCGAATCTGCTCATCAACCATCCTTTGGTGGTTAGGAACAGAGTGAGGTTTCCGAGAACGGCTAGACGCTTACCTCAGGCCATCATCGTCGGGGTGCGCAAGTGTGGCACGCGAGCCCTTTTAGAAATGCTCTATTTGCACCCTATGGTGCAAAAAGCCGCGGGCGAGGTGCATTTCTTTGATAGGGACGAAAACTACGCTAAAGGACTCGAGTGGTACAGGAAAAAGATGCCGCATTCATTCAAGGGGCAGATCACCATCGAGAAGAGCCCTAGTTATTTTGTGACGCCTGAGGTATTTTTTTGTTTTGTTTTTGCATGCATGCCACGTTAATGCGATGTCCAATCATTTTTGATTTTATCAAAGAGTCGTATTGAATTTTCAAAATGGTTAATCGGCTTTTGAAATTGACGTCTGACCTTCGTTCATGCTACATGCGCATTTGCGGAACTGAAAAAAAAAACCGACTGTTTAAATGAAGTCATTATAATTGTAATGATTTCTGACACGCGACATTCTTTAAAACGAATAGTAATACAAATATATAATATTTGTATGTTTATTTTTAATCTCAGCTAAATAATTTTGGATATCGGTGTTCATTAAAAAGTCGCTCATTCATGCGAAGTTGCATAATATTATAATATTACGTGGAACTTTCAATATTATGTGTTTTATGTTCGTGTATATGAATTTTATTTATAAGTCAGAAATTGTTTCACTCAAAGAATTTCTGCTGTACCTGAAGATTGCCCATGTATTTTTGTACACTATTGAAAAAATCGGTGAATTTTAGCGAATGTGACGTGTTTCCGGTCATTTTATTTCATTACGACAAAATCGGAAATTCTGAGATTTTCCGTATTTCCGTTTCCACCTAACAAACAAGAAAATACTGTTGGGCAAAATATGATTTGTGCGTTCGTTTTATTAAAGTTTCTAAAACGAAATCGCGTATTCGATTGTCGGAACCGGAAAATTATTTATGTATTATATTATTTTCGTTTATTAATACAAACACCGCCGTCGGCTATAAATTCGCTAAAAACTTTTGATTTATTAACGCTTAAATATAAATGATACTGAATTAATTCGAATTCAGACAAACGTGGTTATTTTTCAAAGTGAACTATGCGAGAGTGATAAAGATAAACTTAAATTTTCATTTGGAACAAATGAGACGTGTTTTAAAGCCTGCGCGATAACATTCTTCAGGGTGTGATTAATTTAAACGGTTCAAAATTAGAATACGCAATGTCAAAGCAGTTAGTCAGCAGCTAAAATTAAATAATACGCTCCAAAATAAACAAATAAAAAGAACACCCTTATGGACCGTTCACAATAAAGAGCGAAGTAAATTCAGTTCAAAATTAATGTTTTCGTATTAAAAATATAAAGCAATTTTCTTCAGAAAGTTACTATGACATTTTAATAAATGAAAAAACTTGTATTATGCGATATAAGAAAATATGAGCGCAATACGGGGTGCTTCGTTTCATTTTTTCGCTCCGGTTACGTATATAATTTTTATTCCGAGAACTTTCATAAACATTGAGCGAGGACGATGGAGTCTTATTTGACCGCGTCGCAAATTAATATATTCGTTGTTGTCCTCGGAATAATAATTTCTCCCTCGTTTATTGCGTAAAGTTTTTCGCTTTAAAAAAGGTATTCGCCGCGAGATATTTGTTCGGAGGAAAACCCCTCGCATGCCCGACGCTAATTTTTGCTGTGCCATTTAAACGGCGACGAAGTGTGTGAAAAAATTGCGCAAATTCGTATCCTTGTTTGCTTGTTCGCATTTTCGAGCCGCGTATGAAAATTCATACCTCACATATAATATTAATATACGTTTGTATTCGTGTATGCTGAAAACAAAAACAATTTCAAAACGATTTTCTTTTATGGTAATATTAAAATAAAAATAGTAAATATATAAATGAAATATTATATATGATTATTAGTCTCGTACAATCCCCTATATATAATAACGGATTTTTGTGTGTCTATGTATCTGTGTATCTATGTATCTATGTCTGTTCGATGACGCTCGCGACTTTAAAACGACGCATCGATTCGATTATTTTAAAATTATTCTTCATGCGTATATGATCTTTACGCGTATACACTTAACGTCTATAATATCATGCTTATGAAAGCGTATCTATACACTTATGCAACACGTCGATTAAAAATATTTGAATCCCCTATACATGTATATAATAACGTCTAAAATACGATGCTTATTACCTGCTAACTACTGGATTTGCCTATATGTCACAAATAAATAACAAATGAACTATTTTGATTTTATTAATTAAATATTAAATATTCAAAACACATTTCGGATTCACACAATCGGGTTTTCACATTTTATCGTTTTCCGTTCCCTTAACAAATCCACATCCGATGATATTAACATCGAGCTTATATATATATACTAGTAATTATAATATTTATTAATTTTATGAATGCCAAAGCAATCATTCTATAATATTATATTTTTAAAAGACTCACATGACTCGCAATTTTGCTCAATGTTAAAAACTACTTATTAATAACTAACAGCAATCATATTATCATGCAATATCTATGCAAACAATCTATTAGATGTTCTATTCAACAACAAATATTTAACGATTGTCAACAGGTACCAGAACGCATCAGAGCCATGAACAGCAGCGTACGCCTCCTGCTAATTGTTCGAGAACCTGTGACCAGAGCCATATCAGACTACACACAATTGCGTAGCCACAGCACAGCTTCTGGTCCACCAGCAGCAGCCTCCTCAGGCCCGGTAGGCTCCAGCAACCCAGTCCCTGCTGTCCCTCCTCCCAGGCCATTCGAACAATTGGCGATACATCCCGGAGGCACGATAAACACGTCGTACAGGCCGATTGCGATATCCTTGTACCACACGTACCTTCATAGGTGGCTCGAAGTCTTCCCCAGAGACCAGATACTCGTGGTGAACGGTGATCGGCTCATCGAGGATCCGGTACCTCAGCTGCAGAAGATCGAGGCGTTTTTGGGCCTCGATAGTCGCATAGGCAGGCACAACTTTTACTTCAACGAAACGAAAGGATTCTACTGCCTGAGGAACGATACTGCCGATAAGTGTTTGAGGGAGACTAAGGGAAGGAGGCATCCTAGAGTAGATCCTGCCACGGTATCGAAGTTGAGGAAGTTCTTCATCGAGCACAATCAGCGCTTTTACGAGCTGATCGGTGAAGATCTCGGATGGCCCGAGGATTAGATAAGATCTGTTCATCTATTCGTCTAATTTTTATTTTGTAAATCGCGAACATATCAAATTTTGAAACGCATACATATCAATTGACTCGCTTCGACGGCGGGTCACTATGTGCCCCTGGATCATGTTGATCCGTGATATTAGTTCTAATGTATTAAATTTAATTATTATAATTGAACGTTACGGTATAAGGTTAATGGTGAAAAATGAAACAACACATATCAAAACATGTTAAATTTACGGTTTACTTTAAAAGTTTTACGCATGTAAGATTGAATTACGTTAGGTTTTAAGTAGCCCAAAAAGAGATGAATTTACATAAGAGTTATTTTTATATGATTGAATATTTGAAGGTTGTTGGTCGATTGTTACATTTATACATTTATGTCAATATACTGATGAATTACGTTATTTTAACTAATACTCTCTACACATATAATGTTGATGAAAACGATACATATCACTTTTTCAATTTTCATTAAATTTTGGATATATTGTATATAAATTTACAAGAATGGTCGAAGTTCCAATTACGAAACTTTTCGCCGTGTCGCACACATAACAAATTTTATTGATGTAACTTTTTACGAAGAAAAAATCATTGGACGCATAGAATCAACGTTGGAGCCATGTTGAAAATTGCGTAGTCTTAACTACGTCGTCGTATTCCCCTTCGGGTGCTTTTTTACAAGCTTTTATGGTCGGTCGTTCTAGACATTCCGAGACTGGCTTTTTCCTGTGCTTTCGACGTCATGAAAGCGACAAGAATACCTCAGACAAAGGATCCGGTTTCGTTTTAATGTTTCATTTTTTTGTGTTCCACCTCTTGAAACAACGCGGAAACATCAGAAGCAAGATAATTTTTTAACTGGGTGTCTCTAACCCATCTTTTTCATAGATTTGTATAATCAATGATTTTGAGCAAATATTAATTATAAAAGCTGAGTTATGTTACGATAACATAAACAATAATCAAAATTAGTTAATATTATTTAAAATTATAATATGTATTGAAAAATACTAAATAATTCATAAAATCAAATATATATATAATATGTATATGCAAGTTACTAAAATTAAGCTCAAATACCCAAGTGAATTTCGGACACAACTCAGTAATATATGCATCGAAAATCATGCAAATTTCATTAGAAAGAACATTTTACATAACTTAAATATATGCATGAAAAATATCGGTGTTGAATAATAATATATATTTAATAAAAACTTACACATTTATAAAAGAATTTTTACAAAAATATCAGGATTTTCATCAAAATCAATTTTTATAAAACTGGATTATTATACTTTATAGTAAGAAAAAAAGGATATTTTCAATATATTCAATATATATTGAATATAATATAAACTCATCAAAAACTGCAAGATTTCGGATGTTATCAAAGTAATATTTGAAAGAATATATCTTCTATTTGTCATAGAACATATTATATAAAAATTCGATGGTTTCAGAAAATGTACCACTTTTATTATATCCATCGAAACTCTCGATTCTTCTATAAAATAATAATATAATCAACCTGCTCAATCATACAGATCAAAGAACCGGATACATCGCCCACAAATTTTTCAACAAACATCGAACACTCGAACCATCCCCCATTCAGGAATCCCTCCACAACCCCTATAATACATCCAAAATCAGCGCGAATCTTTGAGAGCCGCTTTCTCTCTCATTAATTTACTTCCCCACACCTTCCCCATACCACGTCCGCGTCTCTCCTCTTTTAATTAAGACGAGCCAACTTTGGCCGCGACGCGTTAATCAATTTAAATTTGCAAGTCTGTACTTCGGGTACGTCCGACGGTTCCTCCTCGGTTTAATATAAAACTTTATACAAGCCATTACTCTCCATTTTTTGGCGGGACGTCGCCTGTGAAGGCCTCCGAAACTCTGGAATGAGCGGTCCAATTTTCGCTTCAGTGTAACGATGAGCGATGTTCGCGGTGAGCTGAATGCGTTGGAGTTTAAATCGTTGATGGTGGAGATGCGATTTGTTCTGATTGTTTTGAACGAGTTTGATATTTATGTTCCATTGAAAAGATTTTGGATGGAATTTATAGAAATTTTTCTGTTTTTTATGTAAAATTGCCCAAAATTATTATAAGAAGAAATCAATTCTATACTTCAGATTTAGTAGTCATTTTTTTATATTCGGTTTTTTAAAATCATATCATATAATTTATCGAACATCTACTGCAGAATGAAGATTTTTAAATATTAAATATATATCCACCCAATAATGTATATAACCACATAATGTATTGTTTAACTTCATTGATCTGTGGAAATGATTGCTTTCAATAAACTTAAACCGTTGGCCAAATTTTGTATCGTAAAAATATAGGAGGAGGCCTAATCGTGAGTGCATGAAATGGGGTCTTTATCCAGTAGTAGATGGAGAACAACTGCATATGACGATGTGAATATAATAAAAAAGCTATTAGGGACGTGGATAATGCTTTTCATGTGATCATATTCGATTTAATTTCATCTGAAACCTGAAAGTGTTCGTCTGAAGCGCTTCGTGCAAACGACCCCCCGCGTTCCAAGCTCAACACGCCGTCTACTAATTGGCCACGCCACATGTTGTTTTCCTTTTATTTTCACATACGTATACGAATTTTTTCATCTATCGCACATTACATTTTACACATTTTTCCGTCGACGCCTCGCTTTCAAGAAAATAACGTACAACCTGAAAACTGCCTATGAACACGACACGGAGCCGTCATTCACGACACGTCGCATAATTACATCGTTCGCGAACGTAATTATATCCCGGAGCTCTTTCACATGGCGACTTCGAAGAGTGCATTTTTACGACGAAAAAAAAAGGTGGTTACCGTACCGTTACGCGATTTTTTCCCTATATTCTGAATAGGAAAAAAGGCGAGAAGAAAATAGCGCGCTTTGCGTCTCCGCGAATATGACGCTTAATCCTATTTTTTCCTCTACGTGAATTATGCCAAGGCGGGTTTTTCAGTGAATGCGAATGGGATTTCGTCGCGGCTAAGGGATGGCTTCGGAGTATATAGAATAATCTTCGTCGTACGTGTTTGAAAGCTTTCCGTTTAAAATACAATGTGTTTAAAACTGTTCTCGCGCGCTTTCGCCATCTCGAGAGAAAAGGGGTTCCAGGATTTCGCGCTTGCGAAACTCTTACGTGTATTATGTATTATAATAATAAAACGTTTATGTATCCGGTTGAAAATGGTGCTGTATCTCATACTGAAGATCACGTAAATTCATATGTGCATTTCGTTTTATCATGTCTAGTCGACGGAACGAAAATTTTAATCGATATTTAATAAGTCGTTACAAAAAGCTTTAATAATAAAAGCTATCAATCCAAGGAGTATTTTTAAATTGAATAAAAAATAAATACATAACGGAAACCTTAAAAAGTATCCCTCGAGGATATCCGAATAAACCCAATTTCTAATTCGAAACCGAAAAGAAAGCAGCTTAGCTGCCGACGACGACGTTTGACGAAAGCTCTCACAAAATTAAATTCTGCGAGACGAGTCCTTTTGCGGGCGGGACTGTGTCGGGACAATCCCTTCAAAGATCCCTTCATAAATATTTATCAAAAGCGGCGGTTGGAAATTTGTTTCGGGCACAAATCGCTGCCAATTATTAGAGCAGGCGCCTCGAGGGCCACTCGAGCTTTAATGGCCGCGGATGCAATTTGCTGTAGCTCAGACGAAAGCCAGAAGCACAATGGGACCTCAGATCCAACTTCTGACAAAGCATCGTCCTTTCGTTTTGAGTATTTTATTAATTTTGAAAATTTATCGTGCGTATTTGTTGAGGATATACGCACTTTGAGAAATCATTTTTCATAATCTCAGTTCGAATAAAGTGTTTCAATCACGCTCCAATACACTTTTTGCAATAATTTCAATTGAATAGAAATTAGCCACTTTTAAGATTAAATCTGCGCTAGAATAATCGTAAATATTCACTTCGACAGTTCGAAGTGTTATAATTGGAAATCAAAAGTATCAAATCGCAAGCAATGTGCATTTGCAATTTCCCTGTTGCTTAATCATCTCTCGAAACTTTCCGTCTGAGTAAATTTTACGGCGCGCATAGAAGCGTTGCATCCAAAACGAATTACACGCTCGTAAAGTTTTCAGACGTTTAATTTTCAGCGAAGGATCTCTTCCCTTGTATTATATGATGAACGAAAGGAGTACCATCGCCTTGCCAAGTCAACCTCCTTTACTGTTGGCTTGACATGGCAATTTGTCGAATGCTGCTGAACACGCGACTATTATAAGTTTTCCAGCTAAAAACTGAAGCTTGAAGATGAATTTTGCTGATATTTCTCGGTCGACTTCACTGTGAACCCTATCGTGTTTCCATATATCGTTTATGATATAAATAAAGAATATGTTATCAATGTTATTATTCGATAGAAAAATTCAATTTATCCAGTCTCTTAAATCTGTCAATATATTGTAAATCTTCCATTTCTTTCGTGTCATGGGAATGTATATAATTTATATTGTTAACGTTTTCCCGAGCAGTCAGTTGCAGAAGAACGACCCGTCTCCGTCTCGCTTTTCCCGTCGAAGGATTTATATGGAAAAGTGGTTGAATCGACTTCGGATAGTAAACCATTCGAACGATTGACAACGCTATTTGTTGGTGAGGGATGCGGCAATTTATCGCCGAACAAACATTTACTGATTGGATTTTCCTTTTCAAATTTTTTTCCTCCTTTTTTAATTAATTCCGTATGACATGTGTAAGTTGAATCGTTCACGACTTAACATATATTCTGAATTAATTTTTCAATATCATGGTCCGAAGGTATATTTGAGTGATTCGTCGGATAAAAACAAGAGAAAAGATTTGAGCGTATCGGAAATTAATAACATAACTCAGCTTGACGTAATGTTTGTTGCCATCCGAAAAAAAAAATATTTGAACTCCGATTCATGGTAGTCTAAAAAATCTGATTTGTGTATAACGACGTTTTACAAAATTTACGGTGGCCACGTACGGCGACATTATCGCCATCAGATACGATATTTTCATGTATTTTTCGAAATTTATTGTATGTACTCTGCGAGCCCAATCCGTAAATATGGTAGGCAAACACGACTTAACGCGTGCGAAAATTTCGTTGGTTTTTTTTTACCTTTTCGGTTTTTTTGCTGGATTATCATAGATTTTTTCTCGCTATTTCCATAATACAATTTTACGTATTTATATTGTTTACGTATATGGAAAAAACCAAAAAAACCCTACTTTTTTAACAAAATACTTATCGTATTTTTATTGTGACCAAATTATCTTATCAAATGGATGGAAAAATTTATATTATATAATGTTTAATTGAAATGTGTAGCATATTTAATGTTCCTTTTTTTTCTTTATAAATATAATGTATTTAAATGTATGTAACGAAAATTGACCCGGTAATCAGCATAAAGTAGCTAAAAAATAACATGTAATGTTTAATATTAACGAAAAGTTCATAAAAGATATATTTATTTTATATTGTGTATGAATATAAAGTGTACAATATTGTAATTAAAAGCAATATTCAAGTGTTTTTATATATTATACATTTTTACTTATTTTGAAACCACATTTTCAAAGGTTATGTGAAACGTTTTATAATTTTGAAATTGGTTTCGCAAATGTTCCGAGTGATTATAAAATTTACATACTGCCAACAGTTAAGGACAATCTAACATATCATCACGAAATATTGAATTTACAATATTTGAAACATATCAAATGATTAGTTTGTCCTTTTAGTTGGTCCACGAATATCAAGCATATCTTAAAAAAAATTTACATTTTAAAATATATAGGTAAGGTTTATAAGCATTGTTAATTAGGTTAATTGAAATTTAATTCTTTCTAAGTGTTAATAATATTCGTAACTTTTAAGCTCTTTAAAATTCTTTAAATTACGTTATAACTCTTCCTTAAAATTATATATTATATTAGTCCAATAAACATTCACGTAGTTCAATTTATTGTTATTTATCCAACAACAATTATTGAAGTGCTTTAATTAATTATTGTAGATTTACATCAAATTAAACATTTTTCCTTTAATATAATATGTTAAATGTTGTATAAAACAATTCATTTTTTAATATTTAAATATGAAAATTATTTAGCATGCATTTGTAGGTAATTTCAAATTATTTAATTAAATAAATTTAATCTTGGTTACAGTAGTCAAATTATTATTATTTTTATTATTATTATAAATGATTACGCGCGTATTTTTGCCGTTTATTATCATTATATATAATAATATGGAATTTTATTTTTTGAGTATCATTAATTATTACGATAACAATTCTGTCTGAAGAAAAATTAAAATTTTATAAAAAGCATTCGAAATAAGAGATTTTTAATTCTAAAAGAGAAAGTGAATGCAGAACGAGAGAAATTAAAAAATCGTCGTATTTTCTTTTCAGACTCGAAACAGGAGTCTCCGTCCAAGAGAATATAATACGATGAAAATTTTAATATCCATTAAAAGGATTTGTCTCTTTTGAACTTAGATCGTGTTTTTTTCCATCCCTCGAAAAGTTCATTCTGCATTCCGGTACAGAGCATAAAATCAGCATTCAGCAACAATCAAAATATTTTAGAAATAAAATAAGTTTATACCAAATCTCCGTTCGAAATCATATAATCAGGGTTATCATATCATACAGCGTAATACTATTTTATATAAAATATATTTAAACACACATGTTGCTGTAAAATTAATTTTGCACCAAAATCAAATAAGTAAATCTTTATTCTAAATTTCATTTTGTACCTTTCTTGAAAATTTTAATAGCCGTATGTTTTAAGTTAATTTAAGATCATATTTTAGATCAATGCTTTAATCACATATTGTACAAATTTTCTTTTTTCGATAGTTAATTTAGTGATAAAGTTTAAAATGAAAATTGCATTTAGTATAACTATTATCAATAGCTTGCTGTTAAAGACAACGATAACCATAATAATTATTGTTAGATGAATTGAATTAAGATGCAACCCATAATATATAATAAATAAAAATTAATCGTTTGGAATATGCTTTTTACAATGGCGTCACTTTTAGAAATAATCAATGCAAGAATAAACGTTTAAATTTCCAATTTAAGCATGGGTTTCTTCTTATTCAGTTCCAATGTACAACATATTATTATACTTATCTAAATCATCTTCTCTTTATTAGGTTATAAATTTGTAAGCTTTTTCTCTAAATTAATTATTACTATCCTCTACTGTATGTTGTGTGTAAAGTTAATATAATATATACTGTGTACGTTGAATTATTAAGAAGTGATTTCACACTGATTAATAATGATTGAACAACTTGTAAATTTATTATACATATACTATATAGATGAATTTTAACGCTTTTATATTGTAAAAATAATGATGAGAAAAAAATTGAAATAAAATGAATTGTGATTGTTCATATTTGCGAAATAGTTTAAATTGAAAATATTTTTATCGTATGTAATGAAAAAAAGATGAACAAAAAAAATGTCTTTAATAAAATAAATGTATTTAAATTGAAAACAATCCGACTATATTTATTGATATACTCAAGGCATTTATTGATACGCAATAGAGTATTTTAAAATACTTTAACCCAGTGTTTCCCAACGTGGAGCGTATGCCCCACCGGGGGGGGGGGGGGCAATACGGTAATCATGGAGGGGGAATATGCAAATCATTAATATTTGTTACATTGTTGTCGAAAAACGCATTTTCGAGAATATGATGGCAGCACCGTTATGACACTCTTAAAATCAGTTAATGGTCGAGCATTTGTGTGTTATTTGACAAACATAATTTGAGAGGAGGGGGGGGCTTAGAGATTTTTGAATTGTTGAAGTGGAGCATGGTACAAATAAGGTTGAGAAACACTTCGCTTGGGCTAATTATAAGCCTTAGTCCAGACGAAATTACAAGGAGTACATATGATTTAAGGAAGTATTATATTATATAATAGAAATTGTTATGCAATTATTTTTTTTATTTAATTTCGAATTTTTAGCTGGTGCAGTGTGAACGAAATTACCAGGGGTACATGCAATTTAAAAAAGTGTGATAGAAATTGTTATGTAATAATATTTTCAATTTTAATTCCAGATTCTTAAACGACGCAGTCCGAACGAAACCACCAGGAATACATGTGAATATTTTTTGATTATACTCCACCTTTTCGAGAATATGATGGCAGTACCGTTATGACACTCTTAAACTCAGTTAATGGTCGAACATTTGTGTGTTATTTGACAAACATAATTTGAGAGGGGGGAGGGGCATGGAGATTTTCGAATCGTTGAAGTGGGGCATGGTACAAATAAGGCTGTGAAACACTGCTTTAACCCCTCAATACATCACGCAAAACATTTTTTTTCCACTTCTACAAACACATTCGAACATTTCGCCGTACATCATTCAAAATTCGCGCAGCCGACCGTCACGAATATGCAAAAACTCCGCACACCACCCATATTTCACTATTACAACCACCGTTCCATTTAAATTGTACGAATCCGATTTTCAGATCATCGTTTTCGTATTACGCACAAGCGAAGCCATCGCCGTATCCCGACCAGATTGGAAGAGGGTTCTGCGCCATTTTTCCTCCTTTCTCATATTTCCCAGACGTTTATTTGCATCCCGGGGATGAGGGGATTCCAGCAACCCACCCCTGGAACGATGGATACCTTCATCCGGCGAGGATTCCGATCCGAGATCCGTAAGGTTTGATTTTATGGAGGCCATTCCCGGATCCGACCTCCGCATATCGGCCCAGAAATCATACACAAAAGCGTTTTCCCGGATTGCGAAACAAGCGTCGTTTGGTATTTGGCACGTTCGTTCTGTCAGTGGTTCCCGATCGTGCGATTCGCGTTTTTTAACGAGGTGCTTCAGATGAATCGTTCGAGTGTTTCGCGATTTGGGTGGTTTTGGAATGTGGGAAGTGTTGATAAAATGAGGTTTTTCGATGATTATAAGGATTAGGGATATAAAAACTCTCTTTTTATTACTTTGTATCTTCAAAACATCAAAAGACATTCTTCTATAAAACATCGTAGTGTGAGATTTTTATTAATAAACCCATTTATCCTTTCCCTCAGCTATCAAAATAATATAAACCATAGTATAATATATTATCTTCTTATGTATATTATATAGGACCACATATAATAAAATAAAAATCGATAACAATGAGTTTTCAATATGTTGTCTATATATGTATAACACACACACCAACCAAAGTGACCCACAGTTTCGAAAGCACTGTGAGTTAAAGTGGCCGCATTATCCCGAAGGCGAGCGTTCGTTCAGGGATCGCTTATGAAAATTCACGACGGGGAGTTTTCCTCCTTGGCGGAGTCGGTTTTTCCGAATTTTCCCGCCAAATTTGACCCTTTGCCTCTCCCCCGTTCGTCCCTCGCTCTCATTCCCCGCAGTTCATACAAGACCCCTCAGGGGTTTGTGAGTCGAGCGGCAATAATTAATCGCGCGCCGCTCGACTCTAATTAATCTCGAGAGTGGTCATTGCCTATGGGGGGAACGACGAAAAAAGTTTTCTCTGCTTTGTATGAATATTGTGCGTTTTTTTTTATTATAATGGAGTTCCCGTTTCGGCTTAAAAGGTGCTGAAAAAAATTACGAAGGCTCGTAGAAAATTCTTTTTCTCACGTTTATACAACGATGACACTTTCTTTTGCTTAAATTGTTTTTGTTTCGTTTGAATATTTCGTGATTGTTTTTTATATAATTTATTAGAGTATTTATAAAATTCGATTTATTTTGCGAAAAAAATAAAGATTTTAAAATCTAGTCAAAATATTCCATTGACAAATTTTCTTAAAGGATAACTTGAATAGTTAACTGTGCCATCTATTGACAAAAATTTGAACTCTGAAAATTAATCTAAAAAATATTTCTTCGTATTTATTAAATATAATATTTTTAATATTCCTATGATTATTATAACAGATATATTTTTGGAACACCTATCAAGAAACTTAGTGTTGAGTAAGTATGAATATAAAATAAATACAGAATGTTAATTCATTTTTATATTCAATAAATTTTTATATTACTTATTTTTTATTACAGAATCTGGGATGTTCACATAAATAAAGCTTTAATAATATATAATATATGTATATATAAATGTAACAATATTATCATTTCTCTGAATGAGCTTACTTGGGCACAGTACTCTTTATAACAATAATATATTTTATTGTATCTAGAGAGGAACAAAATCACTGTAGAAAAGGTTTTCCTTAACTTAACAATACAAACTATTAATATGACTCGAAAAGGCTTGAAACTGTGACAATCCACCGACTTATGCTTTTATCATCAGGAATGTAATTAATGAAGAGCTGAATCGCATTGTTATAATTTAAGAGATCCTTCGTTGTTTTAAAAAATACATAGACAAGAATGCCACTTCGTTAGTAATATAATTAAACCCGTATAATTTATATATTCTTTTTTAAATAACAGTGCTACTTGTTTGAATTTATATTTATATCAGTTTAATAAATATTTCCATAATGCATATTTACATTAAAATCACAATACATTGCATTCACATTGTTATCTTATTTTTATATATAAACAATTTAATACTCAAATTTTAAAAAAATTTGTACGCTATTAGAGAATTTTTTTCAATCTTTGATTTCAATTAATACTTAATAAATGTACAATAACACATGCAGGGCAAAAATGGCAACATTTTTAGCTAAGCTCTTTGGTATTGAAATTTGTTTTATACAAATGCACATCCAGCCCAATAAAGGATCCACATATCAGTGACAAGCCTTGACAAATCAATATATAAAGGACAATCAAAGCCTTATAATTTAATAGGTGTGAGTAATTTATAAAGTATTATAATTATAATTATATATAAAAGATTGAGATACGTTTCTATTATAAAAAAATAACAACATTCATATTAAAATTAAGCCATATGTAATAAAATAAATTACATAATTAATAATTATAATATATCAAAATTATGTTTAGGAATTTACAGATTTACAAAATATATATGTATATAATGAATCACTAAAACAATAAATACTTCTATTCATTGAAAAAATGCAAATTTGTTGAAAATAATACATGGCACACTATTTATGAATACGTTAAAATAATTATATCAGAATTTGTATGAATTACAGTTCTAATCAATTGATATTTAGACATCATAGTCAAGAAGAATATATAAAAATTGTGACAAAAAATCACATAAAATTTAATTTATTTTATACAAAAAAATATAAGAAATGTAACTAGATTTATAATTTCTATTTCAATTAAATTAAAAATACAAATTAGCACTTAAAACGAAACAGCACATCAGTCATATTAAATAAATAAAATTTATGAATTTATTCCAATCTTTACATCAACTAAATACTTTTTTATCTATCTATATTCATATATATTTCAATTAACAAAAATAACCTATAATTTTCAATGAAAATCAAATAAAGATGAAAGTTTTCGATTATTAATGGAATATTATAAAATATTTTTTGTTTTATATCATTTTATTAAGAGTGTCATGTTTTATATAACATATGTGATAAAATTGATTATTCCCGTAAATAATATACATTAAATTTAATTATTGAGTAAAAACACCATATGAAATCTTTATATTATATTATGTATTGTATATTAAATTTGATCGTTTTTAATTTTTTTTAACTGTGTACAAGTCACTAATCATTGTTTCAAAAACTTCAAGTATCTTTCATTTACAATCTACATAGATTGATCATATAAACTATATAACTTAATTTTATATTCATATTAATGAGATCATGTCATTGCATATAATCACATGCAATTTGATCATTTTAAGCAATATATAATTATTATTACAATTATAATATATTTTAAAAAGTGATTATAAGATTAAAAAAATGAAATGTTGCAATATAATTTTGCAAGTTATTAGTTCACTAATGTTTAAAATCCATTTGTTTGTAGAAACATACAAAAGCAGAATATTTAATCAATGTCAATATTGCTGTAACTGAGAGAAAAAATTATGTATATTTTTTTTACAATAATTCAGAAATAGTATACCCTCCAAAATGTAAAGATTTTTGAATTATTGAAATATTTTGTATGAATCTTTTGGCTAATATTTATTACACAAGAAAAAATAATGTTAAATATGTTTGCAATTTAACTTTTATGAATAAATATCTAAAATAAAAATGAATCTTAAATTACTATCAACGACTTATTTTTTATAAAATTTTAGATTCATGCCTATTTTTCAGAATCTGGCAGTGATGTAATGCATAAATCACTATATTTAATCTCCCCACTTAATAATTAGAAACGAATACCACATTATTTTTTCAAACTAACATTTTTAATGCAATAATGACATAGATAAATTAATTATACGCATAGTATTACATAATAAATTTGAGAATGTACAATTTAAATACAATTGTGTAAATATTAGCTAATAAAAAAATGTCTTAAAATAAAACCATACACCATTTTCAGATATCCCAATAATATGTACATATCGTAATACATGCATGCACGTAAAGCGTTTAATAAAACTATACAAATGTGGCATCTACAACACAGGCCTTGGTCAATTCAATAATACAATACTGTTTGCTTTATACTTGCTAATTATAAAATAGTAATATAGAGTTCTTCACTTAATCCAGAATATTGTGCAAGATTCCATCCCATATCATAATACTGCAACAAAAATACTCATTGTCAACATATAAATTGTTATAACAATAAAAGTAATGAAGGTAGAATTAAAAAAATACCTTCATTGCACTTATGGCAATATTGACTAGTTTAAAGGTGGACTAGGTGGACGCACACGACCTGAAATTGGTCTTATGAATGGATCCATTGATAATGATGGCTGTGATGTCGATTTATGTCTTTGTCTTCTTCCCATTTCGATAAATTCGAATTTGACTCTTCCTGGTCCTCCTTCACATCCAGTTTCTGTTTTCCATTTATCTGTATTAGCTCCTAAGCGAGAACATTCCCTTGCATACGCATTGAACGATTCACAATAACAGTCGTTAGTTTGACATTTACACATATCCATCATACATGATTCATAATAATTACTATAATTTAATTTACGTCTGCAGGCGGTGAATGCATCAGATTTGTGGAATAATTTGCATACCATTTTTGCTAATTTTTTCCTAGATTTATCACAAGGTTTATCTTTGTGAACATTTTCTTGTGTTCTTGAACAAGCTTTTCTACCACCAACTCTCCAGGAATCTCCAAATTTCCAATAATTCCCTTTATTATATTCTATATTTGTATTTCCATTTCTTGTTGTCAAGTCATCTCTTACAATAGAATTAAAGTTACCACACAACCCACATAGTTTTTCCTTATATGCTATTGGAGCCATCACTTCTAAATATCCAGCACCATTCCAATAGAGCTTAATTCCAATAACAGAATTTACCAAAATATTATTGTGATCATCTTTCGATATATTCCCGACTTGACCATTATAAGGTAGATCTACTCTTTGACCGTTAATTTTCACTCTCATTTTACGTCCAAGATTTACTTTTATATCACCCATTTTAAATGAAACCGTTTTTGTTCTTGAAGAAAGCCCACTAGGACCTGCATCATTTGTGACTCTTATTGAAAAAGTGCGATTTACACAGTCTGCAGTTAGTTGATACTTGCAAGACCCTTGAAAGTTGTAGAATTTTCCATCAAATGTTTTATAGTGAGGATCTCCAAAAACTGTACAAACACTATCTTTTTCGACACATCTAAAACAACATTGACCAGGTGAACGTTCCATTTTATGACTCACTGGACATGATATGGAAGGGCATTGTTCCATAGCACATCGTGGTTTTCCAGCATAACACATACAAGATTTGCAAACATCAAGTTTCCATGATTCTTTATCCTGAATTGAAAAAAGAATTTTCAAAATTTACACATTTATAGATAAAAATATATTAAATAAAATATTGTTTACCTTATAAGTTTTTCCATCCACTATACAACCAGTACGAACCTCTTCTATGGGTGGACAATCTGGACAACATTTAACAGGTGATGATTTTTGGTACTCTTTAGCACATTCTAATACTGGACAAGATTGTCTGTTGCAGATTGTAGTTCCATTGATGCAAGAACAAGTTGTGCATTTATCTAAAATAAAAGACTTTCCATGTGCATGAAAGTCTTTACCAAGAATGCATGGCTTATCTGGGCTATGATCTGAAAAAAAAAATAAATTGAAAATTTTAATTATGTTATTAAATATTATAATTCGAAATAATTAAAAACCTAAATTGTTTCAAACACGATAATGATTGAAGCTAATTTCTTAAAAGCCTTTTGTTCAATTATTAATTTGAATTGACTGATTACCTGGGAGTAAGAGTTTAGCTGGTTTTCCTTCTGAACACACAGGACAACATTTTCCTTTGGGTATAATTTGTAAAACAGTTGGACACGGTAATACTGGGCAGGCACGTTTTACACACGTCAAATTACCCTTAGAACAATGACATGTTAAGCAAGGATCTTCTTCAATCGTTACATCTCTACCTTCAGCTACATTTTGTCCATTGATTTTACATTCTGAAATAAAATAAAACATATTCGTTCAAAATCTTATCCAAACTATCATCAAAATTAATCCTGAACCGACTCAATCTAAATATTTACAAATTTTCAACGACTCAATTTAGGACCATTATTGAAAAGTGATAAAGCCTTAAATTCGGACTGTGGGCGTGTTCGATGTTTCGACGAGGGAATGATTGGTGGTTCAACGAGAAGTGGCAGAAAGATTCCTCACACACCAGGTAACCTGGACCCGCATGAGAGCCTTCACCATGTGTGGTCTTCGGTGGCCCGAGGCTGGGCCCCTCTAACGTATTCCCGGTTCCTTGTTAAAGCAATTCTAATACGCTGATAGGTAAACACACGTGAAAACGAAAATTCATTGAGTGAACATCACAAAAACGCAGTGTTTGCTTTTAGAAATTGAGGATGATTGCTCCGTTCGCAGAATATTTATATTAAAAAAAATAATTTAGAATCTGTGCGTTGTATATACGTATAAAAATACAATGTTTGAATCGCTTTGTCTTAAAAAATTTCGATCAATAAAATTTTATCGACAAAATGAACAAAACTCCGAAAATCGTTTCGTTGGACCATCTTTTATCTCAGCGGCATCCCATTTTCGTGCGACGATAAACAAAAATTCAAAAAACAAACAGGCATTTGCATTAATGACGCATATAGTAATAAAAATATAATAATATATTTATGGGAGCGTCTTTCTGTCTTTCGGAGCCGAAAACGAGGCGGTCAGCGGTCTGCTGCTGGGGGGTCTCTTTTGACTCCCAAGAGCACACCTGGACCAGGTAGGTGATTCGATATGTGGTTTCTCAGAAAACGACCACTACGAAGATGACCCTCGACGTGTCCGAGGGAGCCTTCTTCATTGAAATCGTGACCTCACAAAGTGGACTTTGGAAATTTTTCCCGCGCCCATGCAGCGTAATTGATTCGTGTGTTGTCTTGTGCGCTGCACTTAACCGCTTCGTACTTTTTCGAAATTATTACGGGTGTTCAGAAGTGATTGAATATAATGATGTTAATGATAATCTGTATGGCACAGTCGGTTTCATATTCATATCGTCCATTTGAGAAATACATATACATTCACTCACTAACCAATACTGTAGCGTCGCTACCTTTTTATATGGTTTGGCTGGCAACACCGCGTGGACGAGGGGTAGCAACCCTGTGCGGGGGTG
>JAOXNN020000055.1:5383432-5424577 GCA_028571205.2 Hydropsyche betteni | reverse complement strand
ATGGCATTGCGCACAAAGGATTACTTGCATAATGCACCAACAAAGCGGAAACATCACGGGCAATCAAACGAACTCCATAATTATAGCCTCTTTAACGTCTGAACGCGAATAGCAACATTTTTTCATGTGGTGCACAATATATAATTATTATATGAAAATTCAAACATACTTTGCACGCTACATAACGTAAGATTATAAAAAAGTCAAGTACATCCTGAAACTTGCATTCGAATAAATATTTTTTATGTAGAAAAAAATATGTTATATTATCAATACTTGCACTTCACATCCGTGTGTATATTATATTAATTTTGATGTAATTATATGAAAATCCGCATTTTCACAAGAATGACGTGGTCGATTGTATCGCAAATTGCATTTTTCTGACTCTAATTAATTTGAATGCAATGAGAATTCTATCCAAAGGTGTTTTCGAACCAAGCACACAAATTTAATACAAAAATATATAAGAACTAAAAAAAATTGTTTAGATACACTAAAATATCTGAAATTAAAACGAAACCCTAAACATCTAACACTAATTAGGCATGAACATCGTAACCCATCATCGTCCAATGAACGAGCATAACGCCGTCAAAAGAACATTGACTCCCATCGACAGATTATAATATAATACATCAAAATTATAGCAAGTGACACGGTTATTGGTAGGACATCAAGATAATTGGACCCAGATAGCCATCGACATCGACAAGACACCGATTCGTCACGACCAGCCAACTTCGAAGTTAAACACCTTTCAACCGGCGCCATATCCATACATTGTATCATTTTGAATCTAATATCTATCGTATATGGTTTGATTCAAATAATGAAATCATCCCTTGACAAGTAATTTCAGACCAACAAAACGAGATCAGATGATAAATGATACAACATGCATGGCAATTTTGATTTTATTCAAAGATCAAAACAACCTATATGTACGATATAATATAAGTATGATAAATTAAAATTTAAAAAATGGTATCGATCGAGATTTTGGCGCGGATTTGAGCGATCAACTTGGTCACCTGTCACCCGAAAAGTCGTTAAATTTTAACCGATTGTTTGCCGGCCGGGTTGACAAGTCGACATTCCTGCGACAAATTAAAAGCGTATTTAATTGACGGCGACTAGTTTTTTTTTTCATCACCTCTATTTTATTTCATATCGCCTGTCGATCGATGTTATATATTATTACGTCGATGTTTTTTATCTCGAAGGTTTATGTTGATTTTTAGAGTCGATCGACTAGTTTGAATACGCGATTCGAAGTGGTATAAGGAAAACGATTTTCCACGTGCAAACGTTGTTGGATTTTATTCAAATGTTGTATGTTGGAAATCGATGATATTTTTAAAAGAAGACTCGTAAAAGTGTCCAATAAACGGTACGTACGGGTAATAAAGTCGCGATTGTAAACAGTTTGTCTCATTACGATTTGTTAATGTTGGCAGACCTTTTAAACGAATTGACGTTAATGTGATACAAATATAGTTTTAAAATCGATTAATTTCCTTGAATGAAATTTATACAATGAACAAATTTCAACAACTTTACAGTCTATCCACGGCGGCTTACTCATCTAGTCGTCTTACTCATCGTCTAACCGCAAACAAACACGATGGATCGATTTTAAGGCTTCGAATCACTTAGCGATTGAGGCTTTTACGGGCGTGACTAATGCCGGTGCTACACCCTCGAAAGATCCGATCTGCGAGATAAATCGGCATTGTTCAAACATCGCGGGGGCTCCTCCTTTTAATGGCATTCCTTGCGAGTCCACCTGTTGTGTGTTGCTTTGTGCTTGTTTTGTGGCATTGTCGACTACCTGGGGTGGATTACTACTTGGTTTCTCAAATTGTGGGGATAGAAAATTGTCGATTGTTTCATACGTTGAGAAAATTATCGATTTTGAATTAAGGATTTTGATGATGATTATTTTGAATATATTTTATTGAAATTGAATATGTTTTGATTGATAAGTTTGGATTCTATCATTTGGTTGAATTTTCAATTATGTTCTAAAAAGGTTTGAGAAAAACTGCGCGGCAATCCCAGCCTTTCAGACATGACTAATTCGCCCAAAATTTCCCCGTATAAAAAAGAAACAAATCATATGCAAAGGATAAAAGCTCCGCGTGGGCGATTAACATATTTCAGTCGTAAACGCTTTTGTGTTCTTGTTGTTAACGCTCTCAATTAAACGTTATAGTTTATTATATACTATATACAAAATTGTATAAAGACGTTATGGCCGCCACTAAATACAGTCTTGTCCAAATATTGATGTCCATAAAACTGGCGGTATCGAAACGATCTTTGTTTCGTCGAGAATTTTATAACATATTTCATTCGAGAAGATAAATTTAATGGAAAAAATTCGAACATATTTTTAGAATCCATCGAAATTTCATAAAAATTTCCAATTTACAATAACATAAATACGACACACGAAAACACCCCACACCCACAGCACAAATCAAAATCTTCAAATATAAAAAAAATCCATATTTCCTACATTCGACACTACTCACCATCATTACAACATCGCGCAACGGCACGCAATCAATGCACCCAGATCCGATCGGAACCGTACAAAACCCATACATCAGAACGCGGAGAAACCAAAGATAGCAGGATAGCCACGAATCATTTTAGAATCACTATTAAAATAATGGACGCTGTGAGTGGGCAGTTCTTCCCGAGCCGAGTCCCACGGTCCGCTCAAAAGGACTGCGCCGCTTCGTCGTCGTGATTGAGCCGTACCACCATCAATTAGCCCTGTCATGATGGTGGACCGACTGAAGAACCGTCCGACATCATGGTCTCATTAAAACAATCGTATGGGGGTTCCGAGTCCGGGAATATAGCCTTCGAGGTGGGCGAAGGTGCGCTGCCGAATCTGTTTCAGTTTGTGTGGGGATGGGGTTTTGGTTTAGGGTGGTTGGAGCTTTTGTTATAGGATGTGGTTTTGGAAGAGCTATGGAGGCGGGATTGAAATCGTAAATGAGTTTTACAAGTTTTCGTTTGATAATTGAGCTTTGTGAAAATTAAATCATTTTCTTAAATATCCGTGATTTATATAATATTTCTATGGTTTATTTCAGTGAAATTGAATCGTTTCAAATGTTTGAACGATATATATGTATTATATTTCGAAATATAATTTGACCTATTTTGGTGTTCATATACACGGCGTGCGCTTGAATGTGAAAATACGATTATGTACTAAATCATCTCTTTATTTTCATAAATTATTATCCTCAACTAAATCTTCGTAAAATTTTTAAGAATGAACATTTATAACAGCTACATAGTCTTTATTATAGTTCGTATCAATGGTTATAAATAAAATTTATAAAATATACGTAGTTGAATTTATTCTACATTGCAAACTAACTTTTTTTCATTTTTCTTCTTGTTTTATGTTCAAATCATAAAAAACTTTCGAAGTCGTAATATTCCAGTTTGGAAATTTATAGTTTTCTTAGACAATTCTAGAATTTTATGACAAAAATTTTCTTATGTTACAATTTCATTCAAAGACATATAATATCGTTTTATAACATAAAAAATTAAAATCAAAATTGAATTATTAAAAATTATTTAGCGAAATGAAAAATATTGTTACAAAAAGATAACAATCAACATTAATTAAAATACATTATCAAAAAAAAACTAATAAATACATTATCATATATCTATATTATAAGCGCGCAAAAAAAAAACATTTTCCCAACATCGCAGTAAATAAAAATCAAATTAACGAGCGACCCGCCCCTTCGGCGAGGCTTCTAAAACAAACAATCGCCGCACACAAAACTCGATCGTTTATAGCCTCATCATCATCATCAAACAAAGGTTGCGGTCGTCGACGAGTGCCAATTTTATTATTTGTTTTACGGTCGTCCTTTTTATTTATTTATGCCCCTTCGTCCGCATTTTGTTTGATTTTTTCGGCTTTCATCGGCCATTTAGCGGGGAGCCCGTATTATTGAGCTTCAAAACGTTTTTCGAACCATCGCGAAGAATGCGCGGTCCGGGTCCCTGTAATCATTAACGGCGTGTGTTTTATTTATTTTTTACACACCGAAGTTTTCGTTTGTTTAATGATCGCGCATATCTCTTAATTTATTTTTATACACGTCCACAGATAAAAGAGATCTCCGTCAGTGAAAATATTCGAAATATCTGCGGAAACGCGTCATCATTCTTCGGTATGAGTATCATACACGGTTACGGTTACGATACAATGTTATCTAGTTGTGATTCATTCGATATCGGATTTTATCGAACTGAAAATTCAATCAAAGGTGAATGTTTCGAATACTTTTCTATCGTACGTATACGAAAAACGGTAACATAATTTTTTTATTGTTATTGCATAGATTAAAATAACTGAAAGACGATTTTATTCGTGTTATTATAAACAATTACGGTCAATGATAAATTTTGTTAAATATTTTCAATATGATCCATTGTTTATTAAATAAAACAAAAATTTATGACTCTATTGAAAACAAACCATACAAATCCATTTTCAGATTAAAATATACGACATTCTAAAGTATAACACCATTCTTCATCGACATATTCATACGGCCATGATAATTGCATTGTGCTTAACCGATCGTTACTCAGAAGCGTCACCAGCGAACGTTCAAGATTACTTTAAAAGGCAATATAATAAAAGATAATTACTTTTACACGTCGGACAACATTGTCCCTTGGCAGGAGTGAGTTCGGTTTCGCAACGTGTATAACATTGCATTGTCGACTCTGTGATGACGCCGGCTTCGCACCTGAGGATCCTGCAAGGATCTTCGGAGTCCGTCCATTCCGTGTGGCTGTCGTGCATTGTGCCGTTGTGTAAACATCCTGAAAGTTGTCGTTTTTTTTAGTGTTTTCTGTCTGTGTGGTTCGTGTTAAATGAGGCTTTTAGATTTGGTATGAGGAAAATTGGAGTCTGTGCGACTCGTGTTTTCGTAATTATACATGGGTTTCTTTGTTATGCAGGATAATGTATGAAAATTGATAGGAACCTTTACATTTCACGCAGCATCCTTCTTTGGGCATTTGCATATAACAATTACTAACATCCGGACAACGTTCTGGTAGACACTCCACGAAGCCATTCTGTAACAAAATAATTTGGATTATTAACTGTTTTCATATTGTTAAGAAAATCGAAATATTTTCATAATAAAATTTTTTAATTTTTATAATAAAAAAATCGATTGTTTAATTGAAAAGGTTGAAAAGAAATTTTTCAGCGAAATCCACTCAGTTTATCTACATTATAAAATGCTAGGTATTTCTTGAACGTAAGTGATATCCAATTACAGACAATAAATTGAGCTCTTTACAATCCGTGTTTTTTTTTTCTTTCAATTAAATACATTTATATCGTTACATAAAAGTAAACATTGATTAATAATTTAACATAATATATTTCACAATTAAATATGATAATAAAGCAATTATTCATATCTTTTTAAAATAGCAAAAAATTATTATAATTTTATTCAATAATTATTTTAACAATCACAAAGTGTAAAGGTCAAAATAACTCAAATATTTTTTCAATTAACTTCACCTCGAATATTTTAAACGCCATTTAATCTCAAAACGATTATCGCGCACCCGAGTCAATCTGAAAATCCCATTCATGAACAAACATGAATGAAAACCTAACTAAACACACAATCCGAACAATCGCAGACACAAACGACAACAGTTTAAAACAAACGAAATTTGGAGCAGACCGTCGGGTCAACAAACGCGAAGATTCCTCTCGCGATCGAAACGGAACATAAACACGACTCTTATCGCCACAGCGAATTGTTGTAGGAGAGTCTGCGTGGCAGATTGTGTAACAACATGGTACGTGTCTATCTCGAAATGCAGATAGTGTTAATTTTTCGTGATTTTTCGTGCCCGAATGGCGAAATTGTTAATTGATTGCGCGCGCAATTGGCGCGAGCGATACGCTCGATAAAAGTGTTGGAGGCCTTCCGTTGGCGCGAAACTGCGATAAGCGCACAATTCTTTGTTCGCCGTATTTATAAATCGTTTTATTTATATTGTCGCTTTACAACAATGTATTGTGTTTGCCTTTTATCGGCCGTTTTTCGTTTATAGTGCGCGAGCGATAAACGCTCAGGAGTCGCGGGAGTGTTTAACGCTGCGCTAAGGACCGCACGTAACTTTTACAATAGATCCACTTCGTGATGGTCTTTTTTCGTCAGATGTCCTCAACGGTTGTTTATTATAATACAAAACGTTCGATAATTATGTAAATGTCGGTTCAAGCTAAAAAATCAACAAAATAAATGAAATTTTCACGAATGATTTTGTCAATAAACACGAAGTGCTTCGATGTATGTTTAGTGTTTTAATTGTATATTTAAAATTACAAATGTATCATTTACCAATGGTTGAGAATGAATATGTTAAATAACATAACGAAGATCATGGATGTTCAATTAGAGTAGTGTTAAATATGTGAGACATATTCGAGTGCTCCGTTGCACTTACATGCAACAGACTTTTTTTTTAGAATATACGTACACGAAGATAATTTTTGTATTGACAAAAATCATGAATTTTCAAATTAAAAATGCGATGAAAAAATAAAGAAAACACCTTAATTATCTATGCGGATGAAGGTGAGCGGTTAAAGAAATTAGCATGATGCTAACATTGGGATATCCAAGAGGCGGATGCACTCGCTTGAACAATATCCTCTTGTACGCGAAATTCCAACCGGTAATTGATGAAAAAATTTCAAAACGCATATTTATAGAATCAGTTTGACATTGAATAATCAGGTTATTTACATTTTCCATAAGGCAAAGAGCTCGAGCACACGGAGACGTATCGATTCATAAATTATCATAGTTTTCAACAGGTGCGTCGTTCGAAAAATGTATGAAGAATTTGTTCTAAAATATGCGCGCTTTTATTGTATATTTATTGGTTATGGAATGTTGTAGTTAGTCTTGACCAAATTATAAAATAAAATTTAAGTTTATTTATATGGAAGATTCTTTCGAAAAGAGAATGACAAGATTATTAAGAAAATTTAGTTACATTTTATTTTAGAAAATAGAAATTTATTAAGTGAATATAAAATATGTGTATTTTTTAGTTGAAAATATCTTACATTTGAAATAAATTTCCCGTTATTTACGAGTTACATACATGAATACCCTCATAAAAAAACCATACAATAATTATTTATCCCGCATAGATAAATCTAATCGACCTTTTACATATCAGTCAACATTGGCAAAATCAAATAAAAATTTTCTATAACGAAGACTCGATGTATTATTTTTATTTATACCTGTCATTGTTTATGAATTTTTTCATTCGTAAACTCTCGCTAATCAATACGCGACTTTTCTAGATTTTTCCAGAACTATCGCACGCATATGACGAAAAGGTCATATCATATCTATAATTATAAACATACTATATTCGTCCTTAAAACTAATCAAAATTCAAAAAACTCACGAAAATTTTAATATAATTTTCATAAAAAAAATATATTTTCACCTCGCCAAAACCGAACCTCAACTTTCCCAAACCAAACCGAAAATTTCACCTCTACTCACGACCCATCCAGCACAAAACCGAACCGAACCGTCACGCCAAGAAACCGCCTTCGAAAAGCCAACAGTTGAGTTTTTGCCGCTGAAAACCGGTAGCCGTTTTCGCCTCGCGAAACGGGCCGCCATTAATTACGAAACGCGCGCCACGACAAATCAGGCCTAATCGGGACGTCGGATCTCGGACGGCCATGGTTATCGCTCTATTACATGGGGGAGTCTATGGGAATCCGGAGGTGCTTCGAGGGCCTCGGTCCGGGTCGAGGACCGAGGCGAATTTTCGGGTTTTTCCGGAATTCTCGCCGATACGGAACTCGCCGTGTGCATTCTGCGCGCGGGTTAATTGGCGGATTGTTGTTGAAATTTTTCGATGTCAATTAAGGTTTTTTTTTCGGTCGAAGAATGTGTTTTTGGAAAATATGTGTTTTGAATGTAGGATGCGTTGATTGATGTGAATTTGTTCGCTGTTAGTTTTTGTTTACTGTTATTTAGATCCGACTAATTATAAGAGAGTTCAATGATGCTTAATTTAATATGCGTGCGATTGAATTTAAATAAAATAATTAATACGTATAAATTTTAATTAAAAATTAATGTTATTAATAAAAATATATTCGTTTTAATCGAAAACGTCGTAAAAAAATAATAAAATTTTCAAATAAATAAAATATTTAATGATTTAATCGTCATTTTCAATTAGTGAAACTTTTTTCAAAACAAATCTTTACAGAAATCAATATGCAAATAATACACATTACAACGAGCGTACGCTAATTCATTTGTGATTACCATAAAGCACAATTGAATGCAAATTCCATGACTACCCATCGTGGAACGCGGGTGCTTCGATGCCGAAAAAGTTCTACAACGACATTAACAGTATAAATGTTTGGCGAAAGCTCGTCGACAGCACGAGGGTGTCGACGAGACTGTCGGATAACGCTTTCTGAACAGAATCAGAGCCCACGTAGGTCTGAAACAATCGCTTGGCACATTAATAATTAATAACGATCGATTTGTGTGTATATGTGGTGAAAACAACGGGGCCGATATGCATAGGAACCGCAAGAACTGGTCTAAAAATAAAAGCGAGCAATTGCACAGCACAATTGACGGGTAATCTGACCGAAGCCGCACATGTTCCTCCTACTATAGAGCGATGCTTTTCAAACTGCAAGTTTTATTCATAGATGTGTAGTGATTAGTTGAAGAAGATATAATCAAATAATATATTATATATAGGAAGCTTATTTGTCAACTTACGTAATCATTTTTGTACTACTCATATAGCATAGACACATAAAATGTACTCAACGGCTTTATTTTGCAAATTGAAATTCACATCTTCAAATAAAATGTAATTCTTCACTTATTGTATTTTATACAATAAAAGATGTTGATTTATGATTTCTTAAAATTTTGAGAGGCTTTAATTCATTATATAGACGATGCATTTCGAAATATCGAATCTACATAGAACAAGAGCTTAAGCCGTAGAATTAATGCAATCGAAATGCGATTTAGTTGCAGTATCGCACCATTGAAGGTCGAACATTGTAAAATAAGCAAAGCGACAAATAAGTGCATCAAAAAAAAGCCATTGAGCAAATTGCATTCACACAATGAATTGACGTGTGCAATATCCTTCATAGATACGATCAATATCGTGATATATCGTAAAATATATATAGAAAAAGTTACTTTGAAATCTAATCAAAATGCAATAATTTATGATCGTGAATTTATGATCGATTGTCAAACAGAACCGGGAAGGTTTTTTTCCAGCATTTGATTCCAATGTGCATTTTTAATGGAAGATTTATTACCGTTTACAATAAAGTGTCGCATATTAAAGTATCTTAGTCAATATTATCGTCTAATAGTTCTCGTTTGTCAGCGTATGTTGCGATACGTGGGTTTAAAATACGGGGGTGTCTATAAAACCCACTTGAAGCTATATATCGTGCTTAGTTATGTGCGCGAAATTTCGCATGCAAACTCACAAAAGTAACTGTGAACTATCTGATAAGATATGACATATTGTATACAAATTTTTGAGAAAGTTTGATGGGAAAACAACAAAAAACCATAAAGAAAATAAGAAAAGTTAAAATTATGTTATGCATGATAAAATATTTATATATTTGTACATTATATTATAGTTTTGATATAAAAATAATTTATTGAGAGACCAATGCGAAATTTTATTGTTTATATGTTGATTAATTGCTATCAATAATTAATCGATTATGTACGATGTTGTCCCAGCTGTATTTTATAAATTTATAGGATTCAAATCGCAAGGCGTACAAAACCGTTCGTTTATAACAAATTTAAACGTATGTAACAAGGACACCATTTGTCATTATCGTTATCCTAAAATAGAGAAAGTTATTATCATATAAATTTATAAGATAATCGAAACGAGACCCGCAGATACAGATACAGATAATGATATTTCTCGTTCGTAAATCTTAGCCGTACAAGAATGTAGTACGGTCTGTTTTTTTTTATTATTTCAAACTTTATTTCAATACCAATTTTTTTCTTATGCGCTCATAACATCCATGTATACGGGCTTCGTTTTGTTTTAATTTCAGTATCCCTAATTCGTTCGAGCTTGTTTTGTTTTGACATAATTTATAAGCGGCCGACACGGAAAAACGCGCCTTGACGAAATAAAAACACACACACAGAACTAGATTCAGATCAGTTATCTTTATTAATTTAAATTTATGCGCAAAGTATTGTCGCATAAATAAAGATGTCTTCGTCTCGTGGCTGAGGTGTGAAGTCGTTATAGAGCTTCGCAAATTTGAATAATTATTGTGTACCGGAGCGAGCAAGGATTCGAATGTGTATCGCAAAATATGTGATAAAAAATACTATATAAATAATATATTAATGTCAATTAAAATCTCTCGGTGGCGCCTAACCGACGAAATATATGGTCGATATAAAAATGATATTAATGTCAATGAAATTTATGTTATTATTCACTATAAAATATAGAAATTTGCACGTAAACGAAAACATTTCTGACATTTCGTCGTTTGATTTATGTAACTGATAAAAATTTGCTCATTTAGGTGTTTAGATAAATTTATGTATTGTTTTAAATTTTGCCAAAAATACACGTATAGTTAGAAAAACTATGTTTGCCGTAATTCTGGTTCTGAAGGAAATTATTCAAATTCACTTAAGATAGTGATTGAATACTAATGATACTATAATGGAAGGCACACCTTAAATTGGTGAGTGTATTTATTAATGACTTAATTTATGGGATTTTCCAAAATTTCAAATACACTTCAAACAATCTCAACAATCAAAATCACTAATCATTAAGTTTACTCTCTTGATTTAGCAAAGGATGGACTCTGACCAACGGCTTGTCAAACCCAGTTTTTTTTTTTCATTTTATTATTAATATTCGTTCAACCACCATCGATTAACATCAGCATAAGAATGTAAAAGTCACCTCGGCATATATGAATTAATAAAAATTTAAACTTGTTTATAACTTATGCGCAACACTAACTAAAACATAATTTTCAGCTATATGTTAATTCATGCTAGAGGACGGGTCCTGTTTATTTAAGAGACCCCGCCGGTGACTTTCATTGTCTCTAGCCGATAATTATAATTATAATATAATAATTTACGACGCAAATATATTTAAAAGCGTCGTGTATTAGTCGGCGTACGGCCGTAATGTAGGTACGCCAGTTTCGGTTTCATTAATCAAAGTCTCTGCGGCTTATTTCATAGATACTAAGAGAGATAATGAAGAATTCGAGCTTTGTTGTAACGTTTGCGTCGTGCAATTAAAATAATGAATTAATATCAATTTATTTTAATTCGTGGCATTAATCACTGCAAATGTTTTATTCATTGCATCAAGGGCAGTGCTCGTTCTCGCGATTGCGGCTAATATTCTATTGAAACGTACATATATGAATGTATGAGCGGACTCTTACTTGTTTGTTCAAATAAAATTCATCAGCACTCTTCAATTGCTTTTTAATTAAATCGTTTGAGATTTTATTGAATTTAATAATGAAAATTACTTTGAAACTATTTCAAATATGTGCATCTCGATCGATATTGACTTCAAGGATAACAATTTCAATAAATATAAAAAATCAACAACATTGCAAATAATAAATTTTTCAAGAAATATTTAATTTATCCACATAATTAAACAATAAAAAGTATATGAATACGATTAAAAATAATTATAAAAAATATTTATTTTATATTAAAAATTATTATAAAAATCTCAATTCTAATATTTATTTACGAATACTTATTATAACTAAATCACAAGCCAAACAAAAAAAATCCATCCACGACCAATACTCCCTACACCCATTAAAATTAAAAGCGGATATACATAATAGCGGATTTCTGTGTGTGTGTGTGTGTGGGTGTGTGTGTGTGTGTGTGTGTGTGTGTGTGTGTGTGTGTGTGTGTTAGTCTGTGTGTTAGTCTGTTCGATGACGCTCACGACTTTAAAACGACGCGTCGATACGATATTTTTTGCGTCTTTAAAATTATTCTTCATGCGTATATGGTCTTTATGCGTATACACTTAACGTCTATAATATCGTGTTTATGAAAGCGTCTCTATTGACTTATGCAATACATCGTCTTATCTTAACGTCTATAATATGATGCTTATTACCTACTAACTACTGGCTTTGCCCATGTGTCGCAAACAAATAACAAATGGACTATTTTGATTTATTAATTAAATATTAAATATACAAATCGGATACACATTTCGGGTTCACACAATCGGGTTTTCACATTTTATCGTTTTCCATTTCTTCAAAAAACCACAGCCGATATTATTAACGTCGGTCCTATATACTAGTTAAAACATAACACTCAAACCAAGCACATCTCGTCCGCAAAACAAACACCATAGACCCATCGATAATCCGACAGCAAAACGATACCATAATCAATAAAAAATATACAGAAATGACGAAGTGAAGAGAGATGAACGATTGGCTAAGCGCGCAACCCGACGACGCCTCGACGTCGACGCATCAATCACGGGCATGGGTATCCGGTAACGGGTGGCGCCTCGCGGTTTTTTTCACTCTACACACTTGTAAATCGGCACGATTACTCAAATTTCATATAACAATAACATTGCCAGTGATTGAAGTTTTTTCAAATAATTTTTCAGTTTTTTTTGAAGTCGATTTCCGTGGAAAATCGTTCGAAAAAAGATTATTTCATTTTTATTTATGCGTTTATATTTGTGTTATATTTTTTTATTAACAAATTAAAATTAATAGGTGCAATCAAATGATTTTAATCTGAAAATCAGTTCTTAAAAAAATAGGCATCATTAAAAAAAATATAATAATATTTATCAATTTAAAATTTATTCTATGATCGATCAATAAAAGATCTCGGTATAATTGATTGATTTGTTCAATTTAACGGATCCATATCGATGTTTTTTAATGAGTGCGGATAGTGTAAAAAAAATAAGATTTTCCAACGTGTGAATTTTCTCGTAAGCGTAGGCGTCGGCGCCAGTTCTTAACGTGCGCGTGGCGCTAAACGTGTCCGTAAACATAACGCTAATACGATTTCGCGTGTGATCGTCCCTGAACTGAAAAAAATACATAACTGGATGAAGAATAATAGCCGTCCATCGTCCACATCGCAAATATTTAAAATTCAATAAGCTTTGTTTGCTTTTTTTTCTAATTCAAGATTTTTTCGCGACGTCCGTGATTCCGCGCCGATGAGTGTCCGGCGACGCGACTCTTTTATATATGTATTTTTTTTTCGTTTAATTTTATTACTAGAAATTGGAAAATTTTCGTTTATTTAGAAATGTAAACAATTCTCGGAATATGCGGATTTTTTATGTGCGCTAAAAAAAATGTATACAAAGCGTTCATTAAACCGACATATGCATATTTATTAGACGTATGATTTGAATTCGTGTCGGACTTAATTAAGATTCGATATTATACAGTGACGTGTAGTGCGTATATGAACAGAGTAAAATATGACAGAATTTATCTAAACATAAAAAATTACGTCGACAACAATCCATCGATGGGTAGTTAATGCTAATTTTATTTTTAATAATTATACGTCGCGATTTTTTTATAGACAGCGGTTTCATTATTTTTTTAACAATAATTTGGCGTTGCAGCGCGCGTGGTTTCGTCAAAAATGTCATGTAATCTTCGCCCCTCGCATAACTTACCAAATCAATAAAAAACCGATTCCATAAAGTCTATCGCCGATCGATTAAAACCGTTTTACAAAGTGATATAATTTATACACATTATGCAGCATTAAAAATACGTATGGACAAACCCGCATGCGTCCGTATAATCGTCGTCGGCGTTCGATGCTAGCATTTAATAATGATCTATGTTCATTTTCTATAAAGCCATTCGTGTCCGCAGGGCGAATATTGTTTATCTCGAAATAACTCGGCAATTTATTTATATAGATATTATATATATAATAAATATGCCGTTTGAACCTATGCCCGACGTATGAACGCGCGATTTTCTTCGAAAAATAAAACCGAATATACGCTAAATGCATGAAAAGGCGCTGATAAATATGAAATAATCGGGTCGTTGACGGCATAATGTGACGGCTTTCCGAAACTTTTATTTGAGAAAAACACAAGAGTACAGGAAATCCGCGGCCCGAAATGGGCCGATTGGTTTGAACGATGGCCCTGCTTTTGAGATCGGAGCGGTTGAAGGGACTCGAGCTATGTCGTTTCCTGCATCGTAAATCTGCGATAAACTCACATACATCCCCCTAGCTTTATTCCATTGCAAGAACAAAGGCAGTTATTCGTCGTCATTGCGGAAAAGTTGCGTATTTTTATTGTTCCGAGTGTAAACGTTACGGCCGTTGTACTGAAGCGGATCTCGTTATTGCGCGATAATGTTTTTGACGGATTCGCACCAAGCACAATGAATTTTGTTGCGGAAAATCCAAAGTTTCGAATCGATTTTCGCACAGTAGGCGTGTGTGATGGATCTGTTTTGATGCGACCGATAGCTATATATTGTGAGAAAATCGTTGTTTGTACCTACCATTCGAAAAAAATTTAGGATTTTCCGATCTGATAAGCACGCACAATACTAATTACGATTTCATACTTTCAATTTTTTATTCCTAGATTTTACAAGTAATGATTACATTCAAAATTTAAATGAAGTTATGAAATGTTCCTGAATGAAAAAATATTTATTTATATATCAGAAATATTGAATACTTCCCATTTCGATTATAAATAATGATATTAAATATGTATACGAAAAAGCTTTATATTAACCGAACGCCAACTTTCTCCATATAATTACATGAATCAATGTTCTTACATACTGCGATCTTTATAACCGTATATACTGCAATAAATACGAATAATACACGGTTATTACGAGGCCACCGCACAATTTCGCTTATAAACAATAACAGCCTTATTTTTTTCCACCACGGACAATTTGCATTTGTTGATTTATTCGACGAAATGTATAATTTTTTCCAGACGATACGTCTTCATTTTCGATCCGGGCGCCGCTGTAGCGAACCAATTATTGTCATTATTGTCGTCGCAATAGATAAATATGATACCAGAGCACGCACATGAACGTAGCATTAATGTGTATAATCATATGAATATCGTTATTAGTGTGTCGTTGAAGAAAACTTTTCGTTGCGGAAAAGATAAAACAAACGCGGAGCAGGAAGGAAAACCCTTCTCCTTTAATGCGCGACGCTTTTCACTTGTCTGAATGTGGAAAACTTTGACCCAATTCGGCTCGAAACACAAGAGATATGATAATGAGAAAGGAAAAACTACTTATCCGGTCGACCTATTTTCTCAATAAAAATTAGTCTACGTTTGCCTTATATTCAAACAATAATAATAATAATAATAATAATAAAAATAAAACACAATTGACCTCCTTACGGAATGATAATCACACAGTTCTAATATGCAACGCTTATCTAATATGTAAAGTCTGTATTTTTATCAGTTGACAATAAAGCTTGTGTAAAGAACTATTTTTAGATTACTGATCCTAATTCATGATATTTTTAGAAACGTGTTTAATGATTTTAAAATTTTGTGATATACCAATAAATATTTTGGTAATAAAATTACATTTGTAGGATTTTACCTGTGTTCTCTGAAAATGTTATTTTTTCTAGCGAGTGCTTTCATTTCAAAAATTATACCGCTTTTTTTTTTTAAACCTATACTTTATGAAAATGTTGTTATACTTTTTATATAAAATGATGCAATTCAAATACTGAACAACTCAGGTATCGGCTGAAACACATTAAACAAATGGGATGAATTTAAATGTATGTACTTTTCCACGTATAAAAACAAATAACGAAATTGAACCAATCTCAAAACTAACATTATTTTATCTTTACAATTCAATTAAAATTTAAAAATTTTGTTCAATTGAACTATAAAAACTTATTTATCTGTAAAAATTTCTCATAAAATTCTATCAAAAGAATTTTGTTTCTATTAAAGCACTATCGCATTGAGAATTTTCCTTACAAAAGACCAAAAATTTCGTTTATCAACTAAAAATTTGAGAAAACCTATTTTTTATCATATTCCATCAAAAGTATATAATTTTCACATAATACAAACAAAACATTATTTTCTGACCCTCCATTATCAAATTTTCAGGATTCATCAAATATGTACGTCTATAGGACATCACAGGCGTAACTGTCCCATCATCGACGACGACAGAGACGATAGCTATGACGAGGACATCGAAGGCCAACCGCAAGGCCATCCAAGGTCGGTTATGCAACCACTTCTTCGATTGCCGACAGTCAACAGTCGGCGGTCGACGGGGGCGTCGCTCGGACGCCATGGGGCCCTAAACCGAGATCGAAAACCCGGTTTTTTTGGCTTAAAAATGAAATGTGTCGTTTGCAGATTTGCCGATGAATCTGCTGATCGTTATTTTATAACTAGTATATAGGCCCAATGTTAATAACATCGGCTGTGAATGTAAAGTTTGATGAAATATATTGGTGACACAATATAATGTCAATTTTTTTTTTTGATTAAAATAGTAAAAATAAAATGGAATTTGTTAAGAAACGGAAAACGATAAAATGTGAAAATATTTAATTATTTTCAAGTCGATTCCCGTATCTGATTTGAATATTTAAATTTATTATTAGCGACATCTATCGTGTTCTATGAGAGTTAATTAATTAACTAATTTTAAGCATGATATTATAGACGTTAAGTGTATACTCATAAAGACCATATTAGAATAATTTTATAGTTTATATTTAAAAAAAAGAGGATAGCGTAAGCCGCTGGTAGCGCGGAGGTTTGATCGTTCTTTCACGTAGGGGACGTTCAGATGAACCCGGGTTCAAATCCCGGCCGGGTGGGTTATTGCGATTTTTTAATTCGAAATTTTTTTTAAGTCGCGAGCGTCATCGAACAGACACACAGACGAACGAACCTACACACAGAAATCCACTATTATATATAGAGGACTAGGCTGATTTACAACTAGTGCAATTAATAGTCAAGATGAAGAGTTTCTCTTTAAGAAAATCGAATTTTAAGCAACTGGGAAATTTTTGAAATCAATAAACTCTTAATTATCAAATTAATAATTGTAATAGAGATAAAAAGTGAAATAATAAGAGATTTTACAATATTGTAATGAATTTGAATATTCATATGTTTACCGAATTAATGGTCTTTTATTTCAACAATACAGGTTTTACAATTCAAATCAAAACTCAATTTCACCTTTTCACCTAAAAATTCAACCTTTTAGACTTCAAATTTAACTAGCGGAAATTATAATATTATTAAGACAGCCTTCCGTTGATTGCTATGACAGAAGTCTTAATAATACTTTCTGATGTTTGAATTTGAAGTTTAAAAGGTTGAATTTGAAGTATAAAACCAATATTTTTTTGAAATATTACAGATTAGTGAGATTTCGTCATCTTTTCCGTTGTAATAAAGATAATGTTAAAAAAATCCTTATTTAGTTTAATTTATGAATTTCCAAAAAATGTGAAAAACAATTGTGATGATAGTCCGATGATAGTTTCCATGAATAAATATTGCAATTATGACAAAAATTAAAAAAATATATGTGTACACAAAAGTTTTCATTTAGCGTTCGCGTATAAATAGTAACGTCTCAATAACGAGAGAATTTGGTAAAAATTTCCTGTACATTAATTAAACATCACTGAAAAACAAACACGTATTTTCCATATATTAATTCAGACGACGCCAATTTTTTTCATTTTCAATAAATATCGCCATGTTTACACGGAAAACATAAAATACTGATGAAAATGTTTATCTTAAAAATGTTCAAACAAGATTTTTCACAGAAGTAAAAATAAACACTGTAAAAGGGGTTACTTTGCATTGCAAAAAACTCAAATAATACACAATTGAACGAATCGAATCAATCAACTTTCAAATCGGACGTACGACATTCCTAAGAGCTTTCACGACGGATATATGAAAGCTCTCCGTTTTTCCTTCATATTTCTCCGGCGCAAAAAATAATCGAATATTTAAAAATGCGATGCGGTCCTGAAGAGCAAGGTCGTCCAGAAACCCACTTCCAACCGGCCAAGGGTCTAAGGTTAAAACAGTCAACAATAAGACATGCGGCAATGCCAGTTTTTGCACGCGAGCCTCTCGCGCTAATCCCGCATACGTACGATAATAGCGCCACATTAAAAGAAAAAATGAGCCGAGAATAAATAAATGTTAAAAAAAACGAAGAAAATAATAAGAAGAGTGATGATCTCAGTGGCGCCTCATTAGAACTACCTGCCGGCAATGGCAATCAGTCGAGCAATTAACTACCAGCTGTTGTGTGTTCGATGAGACGGCGACGAGAAATCGGCGGGAAAAAAGGAAAAAAAAAAATGTTTTTGTTTGAAGGAGGCGCTTCGCAAATGTGGACGAATTGCCGCTATGCTGAGGAATGCCACGCGAAAACATTGGTTTACTCATTTTTGCAGTTTTTAGATAAGTGTACGATTTATTTGTTATCGTGAGGGATTCGAATGTGTGTTCGAAATATTTTCGATCTTGATTAATACATTGACACCTCATAATCCACCTAACAGTTGGATTTTTCCCATTGAAATAATAAATTCGCAAATCGTAATGCATTATCGTCAAGTAGCATATCAATACGAGCGTTATCTGAATTCTTTCGGCAGATTTTTTTTTGTTTTTCACTCGAGTGCTGTATAAGCGTTGACGTCAAACGGTGACACTCTCGCTCGCATTCCAAGGTTGGCGATCGCTTCCCTCGCCTATTTCGAATATTTAGCCGATTGTCGTTTTATTTATTTATTTTATTTTATTTTTTAGCGCATACCTCGGGTCGCCGGTGTGCATGTAAGCTGCCATTGTAGACAAAAAATATTTCTCGGCGTATAGAGTGAGAGCCACAAGAACAACGCTCCCCAAGTCCGGATCGTCCACATTATTTATTATCTGCTTGATGCAAAACAGGTTGAGAGCCCAGAAACGGCTAGATGGGATTTGTTATTTCGATAAAAAATAATTTATAGGCGGGAAAAATTAAAAATTTCAATCTCGACATAAACGCTGTCGATGCAGAGGCTTCGAGGAGCAAAAAAATCATTTAGAAATTATTACGTCCACTGAGCAATAAAATGTTTGCAGTATGAATAAAAATAATAAAGTACTGTTTTAAAATAATTCATATTAATATTCAATGATTTTTTTGTTATTTAATTGATTCATAAAATCTTAACATATATTTATTTTATAACACATAACGTGATCATGTTACATTGATTGATTAATAAATCAAATTACTTGAAGAAAATTCGAAAAAAAAAATGTTAAAAAATTTGATTATGACAACAAAAAATATGAATACACAAAATATTTGATATAAATAAGAATTCTGAAATAAAAGCACAATAACACCGCATGAGAATGCAAATAAAACATATTAATGAGGTATTATCAATGTTATGCGAGAATACATGAATACGTAATATGACGAAATTTCAAAGCTTAAAATATTCTCCTTTTTTCCATACTCGATTTGAAATATTTTCAACAAATCCAAAAATACAATACAGGTCCATAAAACGTGTTCGATTTTTTGCAGACTTTCTTCATTACGACAATGCGACGTTTTTTACAACTTTCGACGCGTAAGTTGCCATTCCGCCATCCTACTATGAGGCAAAGTGATGTCATGAAGCTCGTCTTTTAAAGCGGCCGTTGATGGATTATCATTATGGGAGAGAGACATGGACCATCATTTTCTTAAATTATGGCTGATATCATTGAAAATCTGTCGGCGATGGTGGTTTTTGGCGGTCGTTCTTCGGCATTCTTTAGCCGCTTTTCGAATCTCGTAAACATCATCTCCATTTGCGTCATCGAATGCGACTTTTTTTCTTTGAAAAATTCATAAAGTGTAGATGTTATGCGGATACGGCACACACGATGGAAAAAATGACTATCGATACACAGAAAATTGGAACGTTCATCGGAAAATCGTCGACTTCAATTTTCTGTTGAATAGAATTGTATTGACTTCAACGTTATTTATTTTTTTTATAATTTTTAAAAAAATTATTGCAGTCAAAACATTTATAAATTGATATGTGCTTGATTTAAATTGTTGATATTTGAAATGAAATAAAAACGAGATTATCTTCTGATGTTCGCAATCAGAACATTTATAGATCCGCTTCAATGGAGCTGCACACAGCAAATTTGGCACATCAAATTCAAACGTCAACAATTCCACTCGTTCACAAAGCATAAAAAGCTAAACTCATGCGAATTATTTACAAATAGTCTGAAATTTTATTTAACACGATACTTTTTTAAAAATCGTGACATACGGCTGATAGATCGAATAAATCCGAGCGAACGAGACAGTTAAAATGGCGCACGTATTTTTTTCTCATGCTGCAACAATCAACAAGATCCTGTATGAAAATTGTGTTATCTCAATATATAAAAATGAGGAAGTTGAACGATGCTGACCTCACTCTTACTTTTTTGACTTGTCGTCTGCGATGTCGTATCTACTCTGAAAAACCGTACCGAGAAACGAACGTGACGAGACATCATTGCAAATGTACTGTGAGCATCGACCACCATCATGTTTATTATTGCAAACACCGAAATGGCAAGAATGTAACGTCGTGTCGAAACCGTTAATAAACTCGCATTGACCGAATTAGGATTTATAGAGTATTAAAATGAATAAGCGCGGTCAGAACCTTCGATTTAAGAGTGTTCAATTAACCTGTCACTAAAATTGTTATTACTATAATTATTGTCGTCATTATTGCAGTTTACCGATCGCAATTATCACCGAATAAATTTACATACTATCTGAAATCAATTCGAATGTTTTCAGTATTGAAAAAAACTGAATTATACACAAAAAAGTGTTATGCGATTAAATAACATATGTGATATTTCTGATTTTTACGGTAAAACCAGTTGTGTTGTTAACAAATAATCGTAAGGTTAGAAATTCCTCGTATCAAATCACGCTCGTATTGTGCTTTACGTAATAGCACGTAAACGTATGAAGAAATACATTATTTTTTATTCAAACACATAATATAATATGAATATACGCCAGTATCCCAAATGCCGCCATAAAAGTATCGATAATCATACTAAAATATACGATAAAATTTATGTCGGGGCAATAATATTATTAATTTATTGATATGTCGCACTATAAAATATTTTTTATGCATACGTATTATGTATAATATATTAACCGACTTGTCATTCGATACGTGTGTAAACAATATTTTCAAAATAATACATACAGTTTACAATATGGTTTCGAACGCATCCGAAGGCAGTGATATATGCGGATGCGGAAAAGCCGGCGCGAGGACGTTATTTCCGAATGTTAACAAAACCGTCGACATTGCAATAGTTGACAGTTTATTCCGAAAATATATACGGATTGTGTATCGCCGTTATCGCGTTTCGGTTTCGAACTTTATGTGTATGTTTTTCGCGGGTTGACATTTCGAGTTTTCCGATTAAGACAATTTCGATTTAAATACGATTCAGCGAGCGCGTGACGAATTTGAATTCGCGGCCGGTTTTGACGTTCCACTTTTCGAAAAAATTAATTAATTTCGATTCTAAAAATATTTATTGTAAATGGATTCAAAACCTATAAGATAAATTTAAATTTGATAAAATTGTTTATAGAAATTTGGAAATATATTAATATATTTCGTTAGTACTAGTTAAATGTCTGCTAAAATTGTATAATATAATATTGATTGCAATTAAGTATAATAGTTCCTATTATTTAGCCATGGATGGTTTTCGAAATTAACCTTCATTTTAATGTGATAAGGAAAAAATTCAGAACTTTTAATGGTCTTAAGAAAGCCTTGTTCTGTAGTGGTTGCTTATAGACTGATAATATAATATAAGATCATAAATTTTTCAATAAAGTCAACGTTTTGATTATTTACACCTTCATCAATAATATAACTTAAAAAGTACATTGCAAAAAAATCGAAAGTCCAAACCTTTTCACATTAAATACAAACCCTTTCCACTCATTTAGCACGCTGGGTGAACCAAGGTTTTATCTTTTTATAGCTCAGAATTTGTACCGATTACAAAATACGAAATATAATGCCGATTCTATAAGTTTTCCTTCAAATATTTCACGTTGAATTGAATGAATATTGTAGATAAAACCTTGAAAAATATTCATCAGTATACCTACTGCGGAAAAGCTTCACGAGTGGAAAGGGTTAAAACTTTTCAAGAATAAAATTCTTATACAATCCATTCCAAATAATAAAAATATCTTCAACAATCTATATTTTTTTAATGCGCAATCAAATCGCACCCTTCATTTCAATTATATATCACGTTTTCATCAAACCAAAAACCTATTCTGTCCAAAAAACAATGCGCTTATCAACACAAGAATTCGACAACCATACAACTAACTCCCAACATATAATATAATACCAACACCACACCATATCCACACAAGAACGAGCATACACAGCGGACTCTGCAAAAGTTGAGCTACCCGACCAGGGCAACATGTCCGGACAACACGTGCGAACACACACACACACGCACCCCACGCCACTTTACATACTCCTCTCGCAAACTAGAACCGCTTTTAGAACGAGAGAGGGTGTGTGACGCGTCAATCTTACATAACCGAGCGACTAGAACGCGCCAGGGCCGCAGAAGGGTGGGCGGGTGTCGACGCGTGTGTTCGTGGGATGGAAGGGAACTGTAGCACCTTCTCTTTCCGTTTTCCATGTCGAGTCTGCCTCCCCGTCGTCTGCGGCGGTGGTTCTCAAATGTGTGTGTTTGGTTTGTTTTCGTAGTTGTGCGGTGGGAAGTTAATGCGGTGTTTAGGTTGTGTTCGTTTGTGTGGAGATGAGTTTTGTGAATGTGGATGGATTGTGGATTAGTTAATGGTAAACAATTACCATTTATCCATGTTTACAATTATATCAATTTTAGATGTTTTCCATTAAAGCTTTTACATTCGACTCTTTAAATTTTATATTAAACTTTTTACAGATCGAATTCGACCATCGTAAATAAATTTTCTTTATTTTTCAGTTATTTTTTATGATTTAAAGACTATATCTATCCATGGTACCTATTTTCAGATTGAATCTATTTGCGTGTTTCAAATAATAATAATATGTAAAAAAAAAGTAAAATCACCAATTGAGATTATCAAAATCAAACTAAAGAATATATTATATTTTATTCATTACTATGACAACAGTCTTACAATTAATGATATTATACCTTCCGATGGTTGAAATTGATTTGTGAAAGGTTGGATTTGAAGTATACAAAGTATACAGTAACCCCCTCCCATATCGTTCAAATTCAAACTTTTTAATTTTTTTTTTAAATGCATTTGAAACAAGCAGTTAACATGTAAAAATGTCTAAAAAAAAGATCAAAATTGAAAAAACGTGGAATCTATCTTGACGTTATAGGGGGCTTACTGTAATTTGAAGTTTGAAAGGTTAAATTTGATTTTTATAAGGTTGAATTCTGAGTGAAAAAGCTGCAACACGTTTTGTCATTATGTCAAGACGAAAGTAACTCTCAAGTTGTATATCAAAATCATTTCAAACATAACATATAATAATCGAATCACTTATCAAAAATAACCTTTCCAAAATACTCTTAAGGGGGTATTCTACTCTAGAAATTTGAAAAAACCGATTTTTTTTTCCTTTCATATTTCTAAAGTCTAGACCTTTAAGAATATGAGCCTAGTGGGATTTTTTGAAATAAGGATTATTTTAATTAATATTTTTTTTGTTTTCTTTGTTTTAGAGCACTACAAGGTTTGTAATCTTATACCCCACGCCACACCTTTTTTTTGGGCCCCACTTCATTACATCATAACTGGATGAATTTTTGATTTTTTTTACAAAATATTATACAAAAAATGGAGCTAAAAATGTTTTTTTTTATTCCACGCGGAAAAACGCCTGAAATTTAAGCATCTAAAGCAGAATACCCCCTTAACAATCAGATACATACATTATTTCAATTAATAAACTAAAACATCAAACAATTCCCCACCCAATAGATACATATCAACAAAAAAAACAATCACCATCAACCTCCTCAAATTTTTCACAAAAATGTATCAGGAGCATACCGCAGATTGAGAAACGCTGGGTCTAGGTGCAACCTTTCGCCAACCGTACCCCTCCCACCCCCCGGATGACCCCGTTACCGCACTGTACCGGCGCACAGGTGTATCGAAGAACAGGATCGCATGACGCGAAAAGTCGCATAGTTTGCTTTTAACATTTCTTTCTGTTCGAAACTGTTATGTGCAGGGTCCCGTTTCGACATTGTCGCCTGGAAGGAGTGTCGAGAAACTTACTAGGTTCGTGATCGTTGTTGTGTGAAGGTGGGGTTTGAAATGTTCGAATTTCAAAAGAACGGGTTTGTGTCGTGTTGATTTTATCGTTTTGTGAATATGTAAAGGAATTAATTGTTATGAACGATGTATTATTTGAAAAGTTAAAAACATAACGTTTTCCATATATTTCATCGTTACAGACTTATCAAGAATCCAGGAGAAACAAAGAGGTGTTTACATGAATACACATTTACATATTCCGTATGTTTCGTGGAAAAAAATTAAATTAATTTTTATGAAAATTTATATGAAAACTATTTATAACAGTCTCATTTTTCCTATTTCAAATAGTATACGATTTTCAGATTATAGATAACCCTATTATAGAGTCAAACACGCTAAGCACACATACTAGAACTGGATGACTCATTCGTTTTTCCGACCCTTAAAATTTTTCATCACAATGACTCACTAGATTTGAATCGATAATTTTCGGTTAGGTTTCCCCATTACGAAACAATCCATACCATTATTAATTCGAATTATTTTCATTCATGCTAATCATCATTCCATATGTTCTCGACATAATCCATAAAAGATAAAAGAACATCTATAAAGCGATAACAATTGATTTGATGGTCCACTCGAGGCTATTGTGTACACATGTTATAAAGTATAAACTTGTAGGCGAACACCTAAGTGGAAAATGAATTTTATTAAGAATATTATATTGATATTTCAATCGTAAAACTTTGATTATTTTTTATAAGATACACACACACGCACACACACACACGTGTGTGTGTGTGTGTGTGTGTGTGTTTGTGTGTGTGTGTGTGTGTTTATGTGTGTGTGTTATATAATACAATGTAGCTATTTCGAATGTCCTTGTCATTGAAAGGGTTTCATTCATCAAACGGGTAATAAATAACCAGAGATTAAAAATAATTCTACTGGAATGTGTCCAAGTTAATTTTTTTCTATATATCCTAGAAATTTATTGGACCGATTCGCTTCGTAATTTATTTATATCTCTTTTCACTTGTTTCGATTTCTTTTCTGAGTTTTCTCATGAAAAACCTTCTATACTATGGTTTTATTCAATATCTAGAATTCAAAGAATAGTAATAAATAGACACTGAAGTTTTATCGGAATCTTTTGTTTGTGTGCGATCAGAGACGAAAATTGAACGACGTTCATTAATAAATATGATGCTTTTTCAAGAGCTTTCAGCGATTTTCATAGTCTATTCATAGAACGGAATAAATTTATTGTATTATATTATATATTTCGATACAATATTCACTGATTTTGTTTTTTTTTTCTAAATAAATTTATTTTTATATCGTATATGTTACAATAAATGAATATTAAAAATTACAAATAAATAAACAAATTGTTATCAGATTAATGATTTATACGTAATATTATTAATTAATTGTTTAATACTCATAAATAATCACGTGTTTAGGTCAATGTTAAACAATATTAAAGAAAAAATTTATTTTTATCATTTGATATATGACATATTTAACTTTTGACGTATACAAGAGGATCTTTATGGATCGAGTGCTTCAATTATAAGCACGATAAGTAAATAATGCCCAAATCGCGGTATTCATTACATCATTGAGAAAAATTATTTTCATAATATAAGTGTTATTTGATAGCCATTGAAAACGCAAAAATAAAATACAATAAATAAATACCAAATACTAAAAACGGTGTCGCTCACAGATATTGAAAAAGTTGAAGTTTCGCATCAAACTCTTGACACATCCACACAGTGAAAAATCACTCGGAAAAACCAAAGATTTTCTGTCACACCGTATAAGCCAAAATAATATATCCTCCATATTATGGATATATAAAAAAAAATCTATCCGCGCATTCCATAATAAGCGGTCTGGCGCCACGTTCTCGTCACATTGTTGACGCGTCTATACGGACGTATACACGCATAAATAAAATCGTATACAATCTACGCGTGTATAAAAAAAAAAATAACAATTTATAATATCGCCATCTAATGGACTGAAAATTTGAAATTATAATTAAAATTGATAATGGCGCGACGGACGCGCGTGTGCACAGAAAACATGACTATGGAATCCGGAGTGGCGGCGCTAATGCGAAATCCTAAACATGACCTTAAGCCGGACCTCTCGTGTTCGCCGCCAAAATATGGTATTCCGAACAATACCGTGTTTTTCCGCGGCGCAAAGTAGCCCCGTCGTCCGCGAAAATTTTCGCGCCGAAACTCCCGAAAGCGTCGCGCTTATCGCGAATTCTCCGCTCGAACCTAGGAAATTCCGATGCATGAAAAGTTATCTTCATTTCTTAAATACGTCGAGAATTCGACATTTCGTTCCCAATTGTGTTATCTTATCGTGCGTGTGTGTAGTTTACGCGCGATTGCGTTTTTGTTTTTATCGCAAAATCAAAATATGCAAAAAATGTGCACATCACTTAATCTGTTTATTTACGAGTGAAATTTGATCTCCGTTATCGGTCATCTTGGATTGCGATTTAATCGAATTCTCAATATTATTCTAAACAATAAGATTTTTTTTTTTTTGATGAAGTGAACCCTTTCTGTTTGGCGTTATTAATTACAGAACAGTCTCAAAAAAAGCACCCGGATTCTTGAGTCGATTCGCAATTAAATAATATTTAACATTCTCGAGCGATCGCTAACGTTCACGAAACGGCCTCATTACGATCATAATGCACAAACGCTAGTAAAAAATGCGAATGCCGAGACCGACACGTGATTTTCACAAAATTTATTTAGCCAAAGTGAAGTGTTCTCTGTAATACGTTTTTATGCGGACATACGTGAAATTTCAATTAAATCGCCAAGTCTAAACGGAAAATACATTTTTTGTGTAAAGCTTTCGAAAATTTATAGTTTATTTCTAATTGAAAGTTTTTAGAAGAAAAAATATGTGAAATTTTTTGTATTATAATAGAATTTTGCAAAATTATGTTTGGATATTCATTTTTTTAATTGAACTAGTTAAATAATTATTTTATCTATTAAACCTTACGAACTTTTTCGGACTTAATTGAAAAAAGCATAAATTTTATACTTCAATTGTAACTGATCATTACCGTTCGTTTTTATTAATACTCAAATTTCAAGTATTCTGAAATTAAAAAAAATCTTCAAATATTTGAACGCAAAAAAATTAAAAAAAAAACATTCAAAATTGCTTCCAACTATTCATAATCCAAAGCGATCATTATTATAAAAAAATTCAAATCGATATTGAACCGAAAGACACACACCCTCAACAACACCTTTTCACACATTACCATATCCAACCACACAAACCACCTCTAAATAAGACCAACCTTCATTCCATCTTCACCCAAAGCTTTCGCAACAAACCAAACCCCACAAAATCGAAAACATCCAAAACCTCCCAACCTCAAAACCCCTCCCGCCCACGTTCCACGACCACCCTCCACACGCAGCCCATCAACCCCTATCCAGAACCCACCCCCACACCCCGCAGACCCCCACACCGAAAACCGGCAAGCATCGGGGCTTTTTCGGGCATTCACAAGCACAACGACGCGGCCCCGTCTGTAGCCGATTCGTTTGAGATGATTAAGTGGTCCGAGACGTCGGCGGTTCCGGGTTCGCCCGTGTATGCCGACTCACGGTCAATGTCCCATACACATAATATAATAATCGCACACGTATATAATACACGGTGTATAATAGCGACGCGTATACGTGCATTTAATTGCGACCGAATATTTGCGATTTTTTTTTTTTAGTGGTCGATTAGATTTTTTGCGGAGGCTCGTATGTGGAATGGGGGGAGGGTTATTATGTTTTTTTTTTTTCGATTTTCCTATGTGGTCAAGGTCGTTTCAAAGCCGGGTTGCAAACGGTTCAAGGAAGTTCGCCGGCTGCGGCGACCGCAACCGTTGTTGATAGTGGAATCGCAGCGGGTTGTTGAACCCACGTGTTCGAAAAATGCCAACACGTGAAACAAACGAGATTCCTCTATGTACGAAAACTGATCGTTTTGTTTGTTCTTGGGATTTTTTTCGGTGCGCCGAATTCGCTTCCGTGTGGTAAAGCTCTGAGGTTCGATTTGATTCGAATTTTTCAGATTTTTATACAATTAAGAGATAAATGGAGAGGGGATATGAAGCAATAGACGTTGCAGGTTAAAAATATTAGATGGACAAGCGAAATATTTTACTAGAATAGTATACGTGAGGCTATAAAAGAAAACGAAGAAGGCTGATTGGACAATGCATGACGATGGATGAAATATAAATATATGTACAGTGAATAAGATAAGGATTGTTCAAAATAAACAATAATGCAATAGATTTTAAAATATTTGAATCCACATGTGTGAAAAATCCATGATAATGATGATTATTTATATGTTTCAATGGTTCCTAATAATCAAAATTAAGCAATATATGGCACGTTCAATACTTAGAAACACGTAATATAGACTTAACAAGGATAATTTTATTATTTAAATTTAAACTCATCAAGAATACCCTCATCTAACCACATAATAAAAGAAAAAAATTGGAAACACATTGGAAAATCCTCATCATATTATACAACAAACATTACTTACACCATTATTATCAATTTAATTACCGCAACGAACCCTATTTAACAACTATCCATCGATTTGCAATATTTTTTTCGACACCCTAGCAATGTTCGGAATGTTCTCGCACTGGCGACCCTCGGGCACGCGGCACGCACACCACACATAACAGTATATTGAATATAAATATAATACATGATAATAACGATAGAATAAAATGCGCAAGTGCCAGTATTCGGTTTCATACTACCGTAATTTATGAAACTGGCTCCGATGATGGATGGCGCGCTCAATATTGGCGCATGTCACACGACACCGCACATACGCGTATACGCGTGCGAAAAACACATCATAATTAAAGCTAGGCCTATTTTCGTCGAAGGATTGCCCCGAGTTGTCTGGCACGTTTTAATTATATAATACGCCGGTTTAAAGCTGGGAAAACTGCATAGGAAAAGTGATCGTTGATGAAAAGCATCGTTTCGAACGTTTGCCTGTGATTGGTGTGCAAATTATAAATGAATTTCATTCAGAATTTGTTGATAATTGTGATATCCAGATTTATGGGTCATCCACATATGCGAATAGTTCGAATTCCCGCGTCTCGTGTTACATGTGCAGAATCGTGTCGCGAATAATATTGCGAAACAGAATGCTTCTTCTCATACGATTATATTTGAAGAAAACATCTTGAAATGTGAATTATGATTAAATTTAAAATTAAAAAAAAATCTATACCATTGATAAGAGAAGACATTATTCAAAAAATTATCCTTCGCTAAACATCAATAGATCAATCGTTCATCGATGGATTTTTTTATTTTTTTTTTATCGAACTGTCGCGGATTATAATATATTACGAATTTCGGAGCCGTACCCCCATCAGACATCTCCATACGTCTTAGTCATACGATTTTTCGATTCGGTACCTATCCGTGTCTCGGTCTGGAGACATAATCGAATTCAAAGTTATTCAGAACACAATTTGAAGAGTTACGCGTCCTTGTGCCATCTGTTCAATCCGTTCGGAAAATGTCGTCGAACGGCTCAGATATGCGGAAGCGCCACCTCCTTGCGAATCGAAAAAAATATACGTATATCCAATACACGCTTTATGTTTGCTCGATCGTTGTGAAAAAATGCGATCAATCTTAGTTTGGCCACTTTGAAAATGTCCACAATTGGCGCCGTGTGTATAGTTCGTCTGTGTGCAGATCTAAATCGATTGTCATAAACATATTGTTCAATATAGAAAAGCTCTAACCATCCAAGGACTTCTACAAATGAATCACTAGCATGTTTGATCTTTTACACGAATGCACATATCTCGCATTTTTCAAAAATGTCAGTAGACCATCTTCACATCTTAAGCACTCGTATAATTGCGAGATTTCGTATGATTTCGAAACGGCGATGAAGCTCGCCCGTATATTGTTATATCAAATTATACATACACCTTCACCTCGCATATAAAAGCACTCGAAATTCTTTTACGTGTCGTATCTGCGTTGAATATAATATACGCACAGAAAAAAGGCCGTACTCGTATGTTCGAGTGGTAAGCGTTGTTTGTTAACGTAACATGGAATAAGGCTACGTGTGTTGCAAGAATGAAGGCACGTGAAGTGTCATTAAATGTGTATTATGGAAGCGAGATGAGCCGATGACGATATAGATATGAGATGAACTTCGGGAGATGTAACGATTGCATACGTGTGTATGTTCATTCGTGTTAGGGTGCATGTCTGTGCTTTAACGATGTGAGCTTTTGAAATTGAAAATGTTTGATGGCTTAATTTTATAGCTTTATCGTCAGCGTAAATAATTTATTTGATTCTTACTACAGAACAAGACTTTTTCATTGTATTCTTAAAAGTTTGATTTTTTTTATTGAGTGTACTATATAAAATGAGAAAGGTAAATCTTGGTGAGCTTAAATATAATACTAAAAATCATACTTTTTCAAATGATACTAAATCAACATAAATCATATCTATCTATTAACTGTATAACTGTTCGGTAATTCGTGGATTCAAAGAAGCTAAAACCGTTAACTTTTAATATTATATAGTTTAACAATTATAAAAGGAAATAAAATAAAAGTATAGCTTTTAATTCAGTAAATGTTATTACACAATTTTTAACTTCTTATTCAACAAATCAATAAGAATTCATAGTAATGAATTTCATTGATTACTATTATATGACAACTTTCTTAATAATACTTTCTTATAGTTGAATTTGAAATTAAAAAAAAAAAACTGTTATATAACTTTTGTAGCAGGACAAGATTTTTTCAGATATTTTTCTTCAACATGAATTTGTAATATAAAATTACTTGACTTATATAAAGTGCCTAATTTCAATTTTTATCACAAATTAACTTCTTCAAATATGAATTAATACCAAAAAAAATACATAACATTCACTTAAAAAAAATCAAGACAAACCACAGAAATCCGCAGCAACGCAACATAAACACATCCAAAGAAACAAGCCAGTTTCGTACGTCGACTGAAAAACGCGCGAGTACAGCGCATCCGGCCGAAACGCGCAAACCCCTCTCTTCAAAAACCCACAAAAACCCGAACCGAAAAACCGACCCATCTCAAACCCGGCGAACCCGATCCGAAACCGAAACACCTCTCTTCGCGGGCCGGCAATAAATCGGGTGTTGTTTGCGCCATTCGGACGCAGTGTACTAAGTGGGCCATACAACGACCTCCGAATGTGGCGAACGGCCTTGCGGACCATTCGCCTCAACATTTCCAACACACGAACGTATGTATGTCTAATTAAAATGCCTTGTCCAGTAAAAGTGCGTCCGTTCGAAATTTTCGTTGGTGAAAATCGGTTCAGTTAATAAAATTGCTCATCCTGCAGCGGACATTGTACAGCTCTTATGATGATATAAATGAGAATCTGAAAGTCGAACTTTCCGTCGTTCTGATAAGCTCGCTAAGCGCCATTAAAATAAAATTTTATCGAATTCATTCTACGTTATCTCAGCACTCAAACCGTTAACTCTTCATTCGAACATTGAACAGTGCAATTTCGAAGAAACGAAATCTCGTCTGCGAAAGATAAACCGAACGGCAAGATGGCCGAAAAACAGACGCATGCACAAAAGTCGTGTCAACGACACAAATCTAGTTGCACATTATGCAATGAATATGCAAAAGTACATACATTACGCTACAATATAATGTCGGCATGAATAAATATATTTATATGGAAGTGGAATATTTGCAGCCGCTGCTGAAATAGGAAACGGCGCATGCGAATGTTAATGGCTCCATTGTGCGGACATCTTGCTTTATGGCATGTCGATTTTAATTAATCGGAATAAATCAAGTCCTCCGGCTTCCTACTTACGTATAAACAAGTCGCCGAAGACACACAATAGACGGAAGAGAGATTATTATGTGTGTTCCCGTTGCAACTGAATCGGTTCGTTAGGTCAGGTTGCTATGCAATTTCGCTTAATCGCGTCTCTATTGAGATATCATTTTCAGTTTTTCCAAGGACTTTGTATTCATGGAAATTCCGAAGAGTTTTCTGTAGCGCAATCAGCGCTTATTATTCGGCTTTCAGATGAGTATAATACGTTTTTATTGCTTTTGCGAAGGAAAAATACGTTTTTATGTTTTGCGGTAATCGATATGCGTTTCGAAATGTTATATGCGCAAATCAAGTCTCGAGGCAGTGATAAAAGTGTATGGAAATAATCAAATTTTGATATAAGCGGAAGCAATAATAAATTTTAATGTGTAATATATGTAAAAATTTCAAATGCAGGTGCAAAAACGACGAATTTTGTGCCCAATTTTGCACGCATATTTTTCGAAAATATTTATATGTTAATTTTGAAATTTATCGTTATACGGACAATCAATAATATGAAACTACATAAACGATTCCTCCTTTTGTTCTTCATTGCAAAAAAATGATTTTTATTATGTTCGACCTTTACATACATGATTTGAAATCGCTATTTTAGCGATACGTAATGAGCAGTTCAAATTAAAACAAAAAATGTATTTTTTTAAATAAATACCAGAAAAACTGGAAATCGTTGATCGCAAATTTGATTTATACACTCATCTTTCAATTAAATTAAAAAGCTCTACATATAAAAAAAATCAAATAAGTGTTCTGGCACAATATACATTACAAACCTGAAAGCGATTTTTTTTCGACACGTTTAAATGCATTAATTGTGCACTAAAACCACATATTACACAACAAAGACAGTTTTATCATAATTTGATCAAAACTCGGCAAATGCGGTAACACTGGTCCATATGACACGTGTGCACGTGCGAACAATGTTGCAATACATCCTTCAGAATGTCTATCTGTTCAACCTCATAAATATATTCCAACGGTAATTTACATTTAATATTCAAAGAATGATCTGATTTCATATTACTTGATCAATTAATTATAAATTAAATGATTCGATAAAAAAATCAATCACATTCTCAATGAAGCGTCGCGTTTAAGCGTATTTCGATACGATTTTCAATCGCTTTCATCGCACGAATGTCTGAACATACCACGAGAATTTTTTCAGCACATCGCAGTTACATTATACTCGGTTTCGTAATTGAAAGAAAGCACTTTCTAGAATGGAAAGGCGACGCGAACTGGCCGGTAACGTTATACTGCGGCCCGTGGGCATGCCGCGCCCCCGATACACCAGAGCGGCCTTCGAAACACCAAAAAAATTACACACCAAATAAAAACAAACATACAAAATCAAAAATCGAACCATGCCAGATATTCTGTTGCAGTTATAGATCCGTGCGACTTTTTTAAGGACTTGTTTACGACTGATTTGGGACAGATTTTATGAGATGGATAGTAAAACAATTAACATTAAAAATTTTATAGACATGGATAAAATTTCATGAGAATATTATCTTTATATGTATAGCTCGAGCTTTAGTTATTAAGAAAAAAATCAAACTCTTTTGAAAATAAGAGTATTTATTATAAAAAAAAAATAAAAAAATAATTCTCTATCGATTATCAAATAAAATGCAATCAATGTTTAATTTGATTCATCGTTCTTTACAATCAATATTAAAAAAAATATCAATCAGCTAAAAATAAATACGCAATCATGTCAGGGAAATCTAGTGATGAATTTCATTGACGTTCAGCATCGCTGAAGAAGTAGAAGTTGAGGAATTCGTCATTGGTGACGTAAGAGAGAAGCAAATAATTTGCGAAAACAGAAGATCGACTGTTGTACGAAAAGTGATCCATATTAGCACAGACGGCCTTGTTCCACTTTTCAGAGGAATCTAACGACTTGCGCCAGTTCCGGTTGAACGGTGCAAATCGAAAATGAATATCGAAAGTTGTTTTCTTTTTATTTATTTATAATATCAAATTTTGCGACTGATGCTATATAGATTTGAAGATATTTATTTTGTCCGATCGATTGGCTGTCAACGGTTTGTGTTCGAGTCTGGGAATTGCTTGAAATATATGAATAAAAAAAATAGTCAATCTGTGGATCTGACAAATAAATAAATAACTTTAAAAGTAAGCAAAACAATTATCAAATGAAAAATTATACAAATATTATCGCATAATTATCGTCCACCTTTTACGATTCAAAAAAGGATCTTAATAGATGCGTTTCAACACGCGAAACATTAATGGATTAAAACTTTAAAAGCTCAAAAAGCTTTTTCCATATAAAAACGGTTTAATCACTTAAAATGTCAGATTCAGCATATATCTGAACGTATATTCATAGCGTTACTCCGTTTCGAGAATATCGCTAATTTAGTGCGGCTCGTGTTTATCGCAGTAATAAATAACTGTAATCTAGTTTTTAGACGGCTTGCATAATTGACTGGCTTATGTTGTTGTTGTTATGTTTTTTTACATACATAAAGACATTAGATGTACCACGAGAAACTTGCGCTATAACGCACTCAAGGATTCGGAACACGGGTAAAAAAATTACGAGCAATTAAACAATCAATGCAGAGACACACAGGCAATTTATTATACGAGTATGACTTTGATAAGTTTAACCCGAGGGTTATTTATCGTTAAGCTAGTATTAAAAAAAAACAGGTATTTAGTATTTTTTTATGAATTTTACCTTACAAATGCAATCAAAACATCTCATGCCCTTAATGGAATGGACGGGCACATTTTCTCCCTCGTTCGGACAGGGTGCCCTGCTTCCAGCTGAAAATACATAAATTATATTTAGTTTTTTGATTAATTAGTGCAAAACTGAATTCATGTTAGTTTATGATATATTTATGGGAGTTTAGGATGGTATGAATTGCATTATTTTATATGTGAAAGAAGTTTAAATATTGCGAAAGTTTTCAGACCAATTAGGGTGAAAGCTTTCAGTATTTTGTGATTCATGATAATTAGGAAATTAGTTTCATAAAAGAATATATAAAAATTATGGATTTATTATTTTTTCGCACATTTATAAATGTTTTTTGCTTTATGAAGATATCTAAAAATATCCCGTTTTCAAGTTTCGTTTTGATTCATCGAAAAAACAAATAAATATAAAATGTAAGATTAAAATAGATTAGCTGTAGTTTAAATGGTTTTCCATTAAACTTCTTAACTAATTTTAGAAATTAAGGCCATATTTGTTCACGAGAAATATAATAGAATAAAGACATCAACATTTATGAAATAATAAAACATAATTTCTAACGACCGATACAATAATGTACCATATTATTATAGTATACAAAGTTATTATTCCATTGAAACCATAATAAAAAACACAATAACAAACCTTTTATACGTTACGAAACCGCAGCATTATTTTCATCGAGAATATTAATGAAAATACAACACATAGCGAGATCGATCTCGGCAATTACGCTGTTTGACGCAAAAGACACGTTCAATTGAATGCACAACCATCATGCAGAACTAGATTAAAATTAATTAAATCTAAAGCGACTTTATTTCTCATTACTCTATTATTTTTGTTTTCCTCTTGAAGCTTGAAAAATGAACTTATCAATAAAGTTCTTATATATTGTTTTTATATGGACTTCGAATTTATAGAAAGCACCGCCTCAATACTAAAATTGAAAAAGTGATCTTTAACAATTACAAATTCTCTTCGAATCGTTTTCAAATTCCGAAAAATTATAGTCAAACCAATCGAAATGCATTCAAACTACATTCAAAAAATTTAATACGTTAAATTAAAAATACGAATTAGCATAAGAAAACGATCGCGCATAGGAGCCGCCTAGGCGACGATTCGACCATTTTCACCAACGACCATCATCATCCAGGGTAAGAGGACTCCCCGATGACGATGGCCACGATGATTACAGGCCATCGGCTGATCGAGGTCGTCCAAATTGACCGTAATGACTCTCATTTGGTGGGTAGCTTTTTGCCAGGCAAGGCCACACGCAGAACTGCTCGATCTTCGTACGTACGAAAAGTCGTGTTTACCGGCAGGTGACGACGTCTCAATTTCTCGGAAGCTTTTACAGTTATGCGTTCGATCATAGTACGTCATCCGATGTCAGTTTTCGAATGTGATGGAATGCTGAGAATCGGCTGATTTTGGATTCGGGTATTGACTTTTTTGAAGTGTTCGACGCTTGGTATGTTGCATGATGGAAGATTTGACAATTTTTATCAGTATTCAATGATTGTTTATGTAAAATTTTGTTTTGCGGCAGTGATGTCCCGACGGCATAAACGAATAAGACAACGCTTAATGGTGGCAAAATTTTTCTTTATAAAAACAGTTCTGTTATAATATATTATTAATATTCTGGGACAATTAGACTGTGACTGACAATATTATGATAATACGGCACTAAAAAAATTATCGATATCATTCATCGTTTTTTAGTGCATTTGAGTTGCATTATTTCAACGATTTACATCGTGGAATATAAAGTTATTAAAAATGGTATCTGAAATTATTTATTTATTTTTCAATGTGCAAAAATTTTTGCCTTTTAACGGTGTTAATCTTTATTATTCAGAAAAGTTATTTTAAGTACAAAAAAGTTATTACTATACCAAATCCTTTGACACTTAAATTCAAGATTTTTAAAAAAGTGGAGTTAGTTAATAACAGCTCGTTTGATCAATAACTTACAACTGACCTTAAAAAAAATGATAATCCGCACTCGGTATAAAATAAAACCACTGAGATTTTTCCACATACCCGGCCGACGTTTTCCACATTTTTCCTCAATCATCTGAATCGACATGAACAATCATCGAACCGAGAAGCAATTAAATCGAACCGCGTAACGCTTTTAATTCGACCGCGTTGCACAATTAAGACAAATCAATTACACAGTCGACATTTTTCGATTTTGCACAACGATCGTTTTAAATACATCGTCGCGCGTTTTATTGCCGCGAACGTATAAAACTCTCGACACGCTTTTTTTCACGCATGTGCTCTGAAAATGAATGAAAAAACAAATAAAGAGCGACGACACTGTTAAAAGGTTTCGTTGAAAGCTCTCCGCCGGTCCGTGGTCCTTCGTCGAAAGTCATCTGTCTGTCGTTATCGACGTTAATGTCCGAATCCTTTTTCGAATGTCCCGATAATGGAATGAAATACTGACAGTGCCGACCGAGATAAAGGCTAATTGGAACGGAGCTTTTGTCGTGGAATCCAGGTGTTCTGGCGATACGACTGCGTTTGTTTGTTCATTTATTTATTTATTTATTTATTTATGGGTGTGTTGAGTTAAGGACAACGCGCTCAGGTTCACCCACATATAATAGAAGCGAGAGATACGATAACACGCGTATAATCCTTCGAATTTTACATAAATCAAGCGTTCGAGCGTTGCGTCTTGAAACAGATAAAATTCAATACGGAATCTATAAATTTTCATCGTACAAGTGCAATAATATCGTGCGAAAGTGTTGTCGACAAATGTAAAGTGTGATAATTCCACTACGAAATGTCGCCGCTGATTAATAGAACATAGAATATTAATTGATTCTATCGCATTATGAATTATGCAAAGATCGAAGCGTCGGATCGTTTATTCGATTGAAAATGTGATTTTTGTATGAGGTATAAATTTATATTTTCACTATTTAATTAAATACGCATAGAGACGTTCGTGTCTGTTGCATCGAAGCCGTGCAACATTTACTTGCAAAAGCCGTATGTGCAAAACGCAAATGCAGTTTGTGCACTGTGCAACATTTCAATTCGCAAGATAACACGACACGCTCTCTATCTGTCGTTATATGACAGATTATTAAATGCTGTTCGCTGTTAATTATAATTCTTCAAGAGACTCACGCAATAAACACGAATCGAGATTTCACCGCACACACGTACGTGCACAGGAAAAGACATGAATAATTGCTCTTTTACTGAATTTATCGTCTATTTATACCGTGCATACTAATTTCCGTTAAAAATAAACATTTAAACAATGTAATACATCAAAAATGTCCATCTGATTAATCATAAGAATGATTTGTAATCGAATTTTGAGTATCAACGTACAATTAATTGCGGTAACGTGTTAGCATTTTCTTTATATTGGATTCCAGGAAAACTCTCCGTTTCGAAAATGGGTTTGAATAATGATTGTTGTACACGTTTAATTTAATCCGATGATTCAACTCGATTATCTTGCTTGCATTTATAACTACAATCGTGTGTTGCTCCATATTAGGCAGTATCGTAGAAATAGGGTCAATTCCGAGTAGTCAGTGTGCATATGTTTGAACAGTAACAAGTGATACATTAAAACGAATGCAATGATTCAAATCGACTGAGTCAGTTGAAAATTATAATTAACACGTTTACACATTCAACAAATATTTAGTTAATTTTCCGAAAGGAAATCGCAATTGGGATTATTTTATGAATAACTCAAAAGCATATTTTACGTGCATTGCGTTTAAATGAGACTGCATCATTATGGTTGATAAAATTTTTGCTTTTCCTCAAAAAACGATGAGTCGATTCGATCACATTATTATATGTGAAAAAACACACACACGTCGAAGTAATGTATTCAAATTAAAAAATTCCGATCGTCCGCGTGATTTAGCAACGGCGCCGCGATTTTATTCAAATAATACAGATAAATCAAGTGATCATAGAATGGGGAACTGTACGTGTGTGTATCACAATAGATTTATCGATACAGCATGCAAAATCAAACCGAAAAGAACACTGCCGGGGATTTCCGTGTTTTTATATTCAAAAAAATTATGGAAATTGAAAAAAATCAATCTTTTACATTAGACGAGACGATTTGAAAATTATCTGAAAACGCGTCGATTTTCACGCAACAAAATTTGAATTTTGCACAAAAATCTTCGAAAACAACCTGAAAAAACCTCATACAACACTGAACGTACAAAATACGACATTATAATAAGTTTTACAGTTGGTGGCAGGTGCCTTCGGTCCACGGCTGGTGGAGTGAGCGCGCGCAGCCAGGAATGCAACTTTTCACATAAACAGGTTGTTGTACTCTCTTGTTGCCTATGAGGAGGCTTATCGGCGTCATTTCGCGGCCGACACGTGCGAAAAGGTTGACGACCACTAAATACCGAAAAAATTAAAATAAGTAGAAAAGAAAAAAGGACGAGCTCGTAGACGAGTGATTTCGGCGCGGGCGGACGTGAGCGCCTCCCGAGACGTGATCTGCATTGATCTATAGATCTTCGCTTGTTCGGATCGACAAATAGATATATGGTTCGAGAATGTCTTGTTTTTTTTGTATTTTTAATAAGAATTTCATTTCAATATCGATAATTTGTGATGGAATCACTTGAAATTTCTAGGTCGATGTCATGAAAATCAAATGCAGCCTGTTTACAGTAAATTTTTCAATTATAAGATGACTCTTATTGAAATCATTTCTTGCTAAATGGTGACTCATTTTCTTGATCGAATTTATGTTGATTAAATGAAAATTGAAAGACTAAATGGATTTCATACATGTATTTATATAGAAAGTGATTAATATTATATATTATCGAATTGATGGATTTCAATTGAATATGAATTATTTGTTGTTGAAAATGAAAAATCTGTATCCTTATTAGTGATACTATTTATATAAAGTGTTCCAGATCATAGATAGGTCGGGACATTTGACCCGAAATTCCGATTGGTGATAAGTAAAAACGGTTGACATTTCAGATATATTTTTTCATCGTTGCATATTTTTCGGTATACATAGTAACTACGATTAAAAATACGAATATGATTAACACAAAAAAAACAATCTAATTAAAACGACATATTATATTAATTGAATTTTCATATCAAATACGAATAACAAAGATTCGACCGAAAAACTTGTTTTTTTCTACATTTTTAATAACCAACCATAAAACAAACAATCCGATTCAATTATTCAAAATAACACGATTCTTCCAAAAATATTTACATTTCTATATCGAAATTAATTAATTACTTATATATCTTTTTAAGATTCCAACAACGACTTATGTTATAGGAAAAATTCAATCTGCTAACAAAACCCATGAAACCTCATCCCCAATCCGGTACAAGTCAGCTCACCATCGGCAAGGTGGACATATGGACAAATGCCAACCGGACAAATGCAAACTGGACACGTGCCAACTGGACACATGCAAAGTGGACAAACGTCAACCGGACACGTTCAACCGACGTATAATTCACCCTTATTGATATTTAGCATAAGAGCGTCATCTGAGTGCAAACTTAAATTGTCGTACCACATTGGACTAGAGCTGTTTCAAGGTGTATAAACAGAGTTCTATAATCACTAATAGCATAAATCTCATCGCTCATCACCAATGGCACCGGTTTCGCGATTCGGCGCCGAAACGCACCGGCGGACACCACCTCCTCCATCACCATCACCATCACCATCGTCTCGGCCATCTGAGGCTGGTGTCGGCTTACGTCTACCTTCGCAAGGTCGGCAAGT